>PVKB01003135.1:0-222114 GCA_004027205.1 Ctenodactylus gundi | reverse complement strand
CATGCTTGCGTGTGTGTGTGTGTGTGTGTGTGTGTGTGTGTGTGTGTTAGGGTGCTGTTACTGGGGTCTCAGAAAGGTAACTCTAGTCCCTTCTTTCCTTCTATGTTTCATCCTTTGGATAACCTGTTGGAGATATTTGGCTTTTTAATATTTTTTACTACTTTATTAAAGGCATTTTACATGATTCAAAATTCAATCCAGGTTAAAGACTCCAAGTACTAAACATTTTGAGCTCCGTAATGTTGCTGTTAGGAAATTCTACACCAAATTCACACCCCACAGCTTTATTTGAAGCACAAAATTGTTAAAGATACTGTAAAAAATTATCAGGCTACATCTCTAAGGTAAATAGGAAAGCTAAATGAATTCGGTGTTTAGGCTTGGGTGTCCTCCCCGTGGTATTTTATTGTGTATATTCAGTGACTTCAAAATCAGAAATACTTGCTGTCCTGAGCGTTTTGGATAAGCCAGTGGTCCCCAGCCTTTTGGACATTAAGGACTGGTTTAGTTGAGGACCATTCTCCCAAGGACAGGGAGGGAGCGTGTGGTGTATTTGTTGGGCTGTTGGAGGATAGCTTCCAAATGCAGTCCCAGGAGGGGAGTAGGGAGCAAAGCTCCGCCTCTCATCAGTTGTGGCACTAGAATCTAATAGGAGCGCGCTGATAGGAAGCCAAAGCTCCTTCCTGGCCTTGCCGGCTGGCCCTCTAAGGCAATGCTGATCCCAGGGGTTGAGGATAAGGGATACTCAACCTGTAGTTATGCATTTGTCAATTAGCAAACAGATTTCTTTACTCGATGATCCTTTGAGTTTGAAAGAATGAGTTCAACAGCACAAAGGCAAACAAAAAACAAACATGGTGAAAATTCCCCCAGATCCACTCTCCAAGCAAGCCCCGACGCAGCCCTCCCTGGAGGCCGTCAGTGGGACTTAGTCCTCACGTTGCCTTTGTGAGTCTAGATGTGTACACCTAACTGATACATCTATTTGTGAATATTTATATGTGTGTGCTTGTCTATAAATTTACATATCTGCCCACATATGTATGTTTTTTTAATGCAATTGTCAACGTCTTCTTGGCTTACTTGACAATGCATCTTGGAAATTGTTTCATAGGAAACCCGAAGTCTTTCTTCATTTGTGCTTATGGCTGTCTGGTATTCCATTACAAGGGCAGACTGTAATTTATTTAAAAGGTCTCCCTCCGATGGATATTTAGTTTTCCAATCTTCTACTGTTTTCAAGCAATGCTGCAGGAAATTGTCTGGTACTCGAGTTATTTCACACATTCAAGCCTGTATACGGAGGATGCAGAGAGCAGCTTGCAGCTACTTCTTTTTCCACTGAAATAAAGCTGTTACCCCTTTGTCAAGGCTGCCCGGTGTGTGGGAATGCTGGCCTTACCCTCCCAGACTTCACGTGGAGTTACAGGGCTTTCCTCAGGACCTTCACCCACATGCATGAAGTGTAGTTTCTGAATGAGTCGATGAGACTACTTGGACTTTGGAGAAATTGTATTCAGCAGCAGGCATAAGAAATAGATTTATTTGGCGGTTTTATAGACCATCTGGAAATGAATTCAAAGAAGGATTTTAAAGTTATTTTTGAAGTGAACGCATTCCAGGAAAGCTCCCTAATCAGACCCTTAATGGTCTGGGTAGAAATTGCATCGAGGAATCATTTGCTGAGTTGTAAAGCTGGGCCACCCAATGAAAGAAGATGACAGACATGGTATCACCAGGTCAATGGGAGTACCATGCTTGGGGAAAGCGTCTCTTTTTAAAATTTTTCTTTTCTTCTTTTCTTTTTGTGGTCCTGGGGATCAAGTCTAGGGCCTTGCGCTTTGGCCCTGAGGTACATCTCCCACCCATTTTATTTAATTTTGAGGTATTTTTAAAATTTTGGCAGCTTGTTATTTATTTTCATTTTGAGATCGAACTCCAGCCCTTCTCCTGCAGCCTCCCAGATAGCTAGGATTACAGGTAGCATGCCAGGCTGCAACTTCGTTTTTGACCAAACAGACAAGCTGTGTAGTTGGGAGTTGCTGTGTGTACTGGAGTATTGGACTAGAGGCCTGGTCTTCTTTCTTGCAGTTCGGATGTGGTGACAGTGGCCAGCAGCAGCCATTGTTTACTGAGCTTGTATTATGGTGTGGCCTGCTTCTCCTCTGGCTGGATTCACTCCTACAGGCCGCCTGTCATCCCTGTTGTTATCTTACAGATGCCTGTGGCTTAGGCCGGGCAGTAGTAACTCACCTGAGGTTCCTAGCCCGATATTCACCCGTAGGCTCCTGGCCCAAGGCTGTGACACCAGGAGCTCATGTTAGGGTTTTTGGCTCGTGCCTGTCTAGCGGGGCAGTCCCTTGGGTGTGATGATTTGGCAAACTATTTTCCAACTTCATAGTGGTGTGAGAGTGATAAGCATTGAGTAGAAACCTCACCTCATATTGTGAGTGTGGACACCTTCCCGAGCTAGGGATAGGGGTCTGCATCCTCCTGGCCAGCGCTGTGGTCATGGAGGAGAGGGCCCACACCACGTTGCCATGTCCCTGGGCAAGGGGGCTTGCAAGAGGAGTCGGATTCCATGCGGTTTAGTTGAGCATAGTCCCATCGCAAATCCATGAGCATCTGTACTTTAAACCGTGCACAGGCCATGTTTCAGAGTCTGTAATAATTCCAAACTGGGGGTTGCCAGGGTCACAAGAGGTGCTGTTTAAGGACCTCATGGCTCTCCTTCCTCAGGAGAGCATTTTCGGCAGGTAATAAAGACTTGCCCAAGCTGGGGTGGGCACAGTGAGGCTGCAGGTTTCTTGCATGTGGTCCAAGGGTGCCAGGAGGGGCTTTGGGGCAGGAAGAAGTGTGACCATGCTGACCCTGTAGTGTGATCCCAGGTGGGGCCAGTTCTGGCTGGCCCTGTTTCCTTCACAGGGCCGAGGTCCCAGCTGACATCACAGAAGGGCCTGCTGGCAGTGCAATATGTGTGCTTGCCATCTTTCCACCTCCATCATGGCACCCGTGCACTTGTTTGCAATATTTTTGTCTTTTCAGGCCATGCATGAAGTCTCTGTCACAGCTGTTTCCCTCTGCCATCATCATCCGTAAAATTAGTGACTTTGGCCTTACTTGTGTGCAAACCCCATTTTCTGTGTCTGTGGGGAAGGTGTAGGTGAGGTTCAAAGGATCTCTGCTCCTTTTCTGAGACGTCACGACTAAGTTCTGTGGTAGAGAGAGAACGAGCACTGGTTGGTGATCCCAAAGACCTCTCACTAATGGAATAGCCTAGAAGCAGCCGTGGCTGGTCTGGGCCTCACTTTTCCTGTCTGTAAAACGGGAAGGTCTGACTCATTTCTCAAAGAAAATCAGTATTTTCTTATCTACAAGTTGGGTTTTCAGTTGGTGTCTTTGGCCCAGATAAGGTAATTTCATGTTATAATCTTTCCTGCAAGGGACGCTCACCTCCTGAGGCACCCCCTCTTTGCACATGCTTGAACTGGAGCCAGTTAGGCGGGGCGGTTCTTCATGCCTTGGCCTGCATAGTTCATGCAGAGAAGTCTTGTGCCGTGACCCAGTGAACAGGAACGGGCTATCCTGCCTAACTTGGTGCTCTCTGTTCCTGCAAAGCCTAGTAGGTTGGAATGAAGCAAGTTAAAAAGCAGAGGAGAAAGATGTGCTTTGGAATGCAGGCAGAACTCTGAAAGAGGAGGAGATATTTGCGCTGTGCTGAAGAGCAGTTAGATCAGACGGTTCCTGCATTCCAGCTGAGCTGAGGCCTAGGCACACCCACGCTGGCCTGGGCGCCCATGGTGCACACACTGCGCGCCAGTTGGCTGAGACGGCTGCCTCGCTCGGTCTCAGACAGCAGCCTGGCTTTGGGTGGCCTGGGAACTGGCGGAGTGCTCCCTGGGAGAGCTGGAAAGCTCACTGCCCGGCACTGGGGAGCCCCAGCAGCCTCCTGTGCTGATGTGGCTCTTCCTGCTACCAGGAGCTTGGCCCAGCCCACTGGCTGGGTTCTCGGGGCCTCAGATTCCTGGTTGGAATGATGGGATTGGTGGTACCTGCCCGGATTCCCCAGTGCTTTTCTCCGTTTACCCCTCGGTTTCCATGGTGAGTCACCCACTTAGTGTTCATGATGTGTTAGGCTCTAGGCGGTGCTCTCAGACTACGTGGTAGGATTACAGATGGCCTTACTGAGGTTTTCCTAATTGCCAGACACCGGCTAGATGTTGCATAGTGGCTCGGTTTCTGCTCACAGCCATCTGCTCCGTTTTATAGAATAGGAAACTGAGGCTAGATGAGATTATCTGTTGAGGCTGGGGGCAAAGCTTGGTGCTTAGAGCGGCATAGTGTGGGCAAGGTCCTGGGTTCTATTTCACAGTACCACATTAAAAAAAAAATAGGCCAGGGGATGGTGGCACACACTTTTAATCCTAGCACTTGGGAGGCTGAAGCAGGAGGATTGCCATGAGTTTGAGACCAGCCTGGACTACATAATGAGTTCAGGACCAACCTGGGCTACAGAATGAGACCTTTCTTCAAAAAGGACAGACAGACAGATACATATGCACACACAGAGATTGTCTGCTGAAGGTCACCCAACCGTGAGGTCCAGCCTGTCTTTGGGTATCACCGGGTGACTCTGCCTCTGCTTAGGGCAGCTTGGGGATGCTCTTGGTGAGGCCCCAAACAGAGGTGGGTATTGCTGTCTGAGGAGTGGGCACGGCTTAGACCTCCCTGTCCATATTCTGCCTCGTTGCTGCAGGCTGGCCTCCTTTCTCCCTTCCCAAAAGCCCCTGTGGAGGTCACTCCTGTCCATCAGCTGTGGTCCCAGGACCCTCCATCTGCAGGGAGAGCAACGGCACTCTTGGCGTCCTTGCTGGCTGCTTCACAACATCACATGCAGGCTTTGTGACCACCTTTGCAGGCCTCAGCGGTGACTGGCTGGGTGTGGGTTGGCTCCTGGGGCCTGTCTCATTAGAGACCTGGTGTGGGCTCCACAGCTGCTGGGCCTGTGGCCTTGGTGGCTTATAGTCTGGCTGAGTGCAGAAGTGGTGACACTGTATCAGTTCTTTAGGGTCCCTGAAGGGCTAGCGTCTTCCCAGGCTGCCTTGCACAGCTCCCTAGTCATGCCAGAGCACCTGCCTATCCTGCATATCTGTTCGTGGCCACTCTACTGGCCAGGTCAAGAGATGACAGAGTTTGACTCATTCCTGCCCCTACCCGCACCAAAGAGTCTTTCCAGACTTGAAGTAGGACAGTTCTGGCTTGGTTCTTAGACCCTTCCCTTCAGAGCTGAGTGTGGCGGACTTCGGTGACCTCACCTGTAACATTCTGGGTTCCTAATTGCGTCTTGGAGTTACTGTGTTGACAGAAGGGTAAGTGTGCTCAAAGGAAGGACAGGGCCCATGTCTCTAGCGCAGGCCCTGCACAGAGCACCCCAGGCCTCGGAGCAGGTATGGGGTTGACTGTGATTCTAGCTCCTAACAAGGTCCTACCCCGTGGCCCCAGAATGGGCTTTGTGATGGGACACTGTCTCTGTTGTACCTGCTGTTGGGGATCTCTGAGCTTGAAATGAGAAGACAGGGAGGAAACAAAGCTGCCTGGCTTGCTAGGGACTGAGGAGATTCTGGGACAGCCTTGGGTAAACATGGGTGAGATGGGCACCTTAGGGACAGGCTAGTGCTGGGGCTCATGTGGGAAAGGACAATGTGGGCTTCTATATTAGGCCCAACAGGCCTAGTTGGAAGAAAATAAATGACTACAATTCAGCCAGGAGCCTGGATTACATTTATCTTTAAGCCAACACATTTGTGAAGTGCAGTCTTTACCACGTCTTGGGGAGAGGGGAGCCTATGGAGGGGAACATACTGAGCTCCATGAGAGCCACTCTGGGGCCAACAGCTGCTTCTGGCACCTCTTGCCCTCCAGGGCTCTTTGAGGATCTGGAGGAAGAAAAAAAAAGGCCTTTAGGGAAAGAGCAATGGGAAATGCAGCCTCCAGGCAGGGAGGAGGCAGAGCCATGGCCCCCAGGCCCCTGACTTGGACTTGAGGACAGACTTGCAGGATGTCAGTGTTGGAAGCTGCTACTTGCCCTCCCAGGGTGCGTTGGAGATCCTGGCTTTCAGATGTCTCAGCCTGGGCTGTATGCGGGGCAGAGTGGGGGGCCACGCTTGGAGCCAGGGAGTTGATTGAATGCAGCTGAGGCCCAGCCCCCTCACAGAGGCTTAGGCTACAGCTGGGATCCTACCAGGCTCCTCCTCTACCACATGTGGCTCTGATGCCCAGAAGAGGGGAGACCCCTGGGGGTCAGGGCTGCAGATGTCACCATCCCCACACAGGGTTTCTTGTGTATCTTTTATTAATGGCAGGTGCTTAGGTGGGGAGCAGCGTTCTGAGCAACTCCTTCACATGGTTCCGGGGTAGTGGCCTCTCTCAGAAGCCATGGGGAAGAGGAGCAGGCATGAGTAACATAGGCTGTGTCTTGTGGAGCCGATCAGGCCGCCGCCCATGCCGTGCCCACCGGAACCAGCCCTCAGCATCTGAACTCGGGGAAAAGGCTTTTCTCAGTTTCTGGAATGGGATGGATAAGATGACGCAGTCCTGGGAAGAGGCAGCCCAAAGCAAATGGGGTGTGACCCCCCGATCCTGGCCTGTGGCTTAAGCCTGGGTTCCTCTGCTCAGAACTCTATGGTGCTTGGAGCTCCACGGTTCTGCCCCTCATTGCATCAGACTAGGACAGCAGGGATGCGATCGCATGGCCTAGCCCAGGGAGTCCCCACCCGCTCTGACTCCACTTCTCCCTGTAGCCTTGCTCTTCATTTTGAGTGGGGACAGAGTATTGAGGATAGGAACAGACACTAAGGCCTGTTTTACATTTTTCATTCTATTTTCGGTAACTTTGCAGAAGAACCTGGCAGGAAGGGGACCCTGGGGAGGGTACAGTTGGAGAACAAGTCTCCTTGGCTCCTTTGCCTTTTCTGCTAAAAATGATGGCAGCTCTGCATTTCTACTAAAAATAGCTAGTCTCTGTCAGGGAGGCCACCCACATGGATGAGTGGGAGTGGCTGAGGCAAGCAAGATGTGGGCTTTGGGATGCACCATCTGTCAGAGCATGGGGTGCATGATGGGCACGTTTGGGGGGGTGTTGTACGGAGGGGAAGGAGAAGGGTCTGGGCACCAGGCACTTGCCTGTGTTACCGTGTCAAATTTGTGGTTCTGCTCAGCTGTCACCCTTAGTTGCTTTAAGATAAAAGGAATGGCAGGTGAATGGACAGATTGTAGTATCCGCATAGAGTGAAATAGTATTCAGCCTTAATGATGGAAGAGAGGTGGATGGTGGTAGTTTCACAATGCAAGAATGCCATCGAACTATCTACTTAAGCGTGGTCAGTTAGAGTACTAAATTTTATGATACTATACCACAGTTTAAAAATTAAATGAGAGTAGTTCCCTTCTGGAATCCCATCTCCCATGAGGAATGACTAGTGTCCAGGTATTTCTCTGTTATGCTATTAGTAGTGGTGAGAATTGGACTCTTCTACAGAGAAACTAAAGTTACACTGTGGGTGCCCGAGGCAGATAGCATGAGTGTTGGGCCTCAGAACGAAACTTTAAGCTCTCAGGTAGCTAGCTGTCCTCAAGGGAATGACTGAAGCTAGTATCGGACAAGCCTCCTCAGCTATGGCCTAGACTTCTAGCTGGCTTTTCAGTCGCTCACTCTCAATGCAAATGGACATTCGAGATTTGGCTGATAACCAGAAAATGTTACTATGTGAAAGAATGACATCAGCGTAAGTAAGTCGCTGGGAAGATATGGTCCCCAAACCGTAAGCAGACAGTCACATTCTCATTGGTCTCTTCTGACAGTCTGTGAAAACACTGCCTTCATAAAACAAGAACAGGATGTTATAAAATAAGAGCATTCAGAGAATCACAAACAAAAGGGCTTTAGGTAAAAAAAAAAATGAGATTGAGATAAAAGATTCATGGAGGGGATGGAAGGCAAGATTGTATGGAACTATTATGGAAAGAAGAACAAAAGACAAAGACAGGAACTTCTGAGAGGAAGGAGAAACATGGAATATAGAGTCAAGTAATGGAACATTTGAGTAGTGGAAGTTCCAGAAGCTGAAATACAGAACAGATGAGAGGAAATTATGAAAGATTTAACACAAGAAAGTCGCACTGATTAGGACAAAAACCCTCTCACAGTAAAACAGTTCTCACCATAGTCTGTACTTTAAAAGGAAGAAAGGTGATGTAGTAGACATGCACTTGTGAAATTTCAGGTAACCCTGAGTAGACTGTTATTCCAGAAAACTTCCAGAGAAGGGAAGCCAATTTAACAGAAAGCCTTGGCCCTGTGCAGAGGCGGAAGGAATCGGCTGTCTTGCCCTTTAAGTCAGCAGCCCTCAGTGCCTGAAGTCCCTTCTTTTGCCTTGGCTGGGAGGAGGAAAGCCGTCAATCAAACATCAGCCAACTGAGTCAGGTGTGAAGGTGGAACAAGATGACTCCAGCCACTCAGGAAGGGCTTAAACCGTTTACCTGCATGTGTATTCCTTAATGAATCTCTCAAGTAGATCAGTGAATGGAAGACCCCCAGCAGGGGGGTGGTCACACCCCAGGGTCAATGTTTGGGACCTTCAGAGAGGACTGGAAAAAGCACCCGCGGGACTCTACTGACCTAGTGCCCAGGACTGGTCTTGTGCACTGTCCTTGTCTGCCTTGAAGGAAGCCTGAATAAATGGAACCATCTTCTATATAAATCACTGATAAATCAGAAACATTGAAAGCACAGGCTTAAAGAATCAAAACATGCTATTTTAATATATTCTTTAAATAGATCAGATAGCTGCCAGAGGAATTAGAAGCAGGAAATTTTTTAAAAAAAGTTAAAAGTGGTTGCCTCTAGGGCCCAGGGAGAAAACTATTGTTTTTCATTACAAGCCCTTCTGTGCTATATGATTTTTTAAAAAAATCATATGCAGGATGACTAAGATTTTTAAACCATAGAAAGAATCATGAAAATTAAGACAACTTGACCAGACCTTAATTTGTGACAAGAACTTGTTGGTGGACTCGGGAGGACTGGCCGGGCCAGCTTCTCATGGTGTTCGGGGCTTGCAAGCTCTGTCACCTTTCAGGAATCCATGAAGACCGCCCCGGCTGGAGTGGCCTCTCCAGTAGAAATCGTCAGTGCTGACTTTTTGCTCTGTTTGGGTTTACTTTTTGGAAAATAAACATGCAAAAACAGAGTCACAGAGCCTCAGGCCAGTTCAGAGGCAGTGAACAGTAGGGGCCTTTACTCTTGTCTGGGTTTATGGGACAAGATCCTGTGACGCTTGGTCTGGTCCAGAAAGCCTTTGCAGGCTACCCATAGCTAGAGGTCCCGCAGAGCAGGACAGGACATAGGCCTGATCCTTGTCCTCAAGGCCCATCTGGTATTGAGGAACTGTTGGGGAAGAGCCTCCACCGTGGAGTTTTGCACAGTCCCCAGACACACAGGAGAGCAGCAAGTGCCAGCCAGGCATAGGGCATTGGCCAAACTAGCACAGTCCCTGCCTCCAGACGTGGACAGCTGTGGTTTGAATCGGGGACATCTCCCAGAAGCCGCCTGTATTTGAAAGGTAATTGGATCAAGTGGACTAATCCATTGATGATTCCTGTGCTATTGCGAGGTGGGGCCTGGTTGGAGGGACTGGTCACTGGGGGTGTGACCTGGAAGGGTGTGTCTCCCTTGCTGGCTTTGCTCTTCTCTCTTGACCTGCTTCCTGTTGCTATGAACAGCTTTCCTCTGGCTAGGCTCTCCGCCATGCCTTCCTACCATTGCCAGCCGATCATGGGTACTCTGTACTGTGAGGTGAAATACATCTTTCCTCTCTTAAGTTGTGTGTTGGGTATTGAGTCTCAGCATGAAAAGGGGTCTAAGACATGAACAGTCTACATAGGAACACAGACATGGGTCCTTTTATCAAGAAGGGTGAAGAAGGAAGTGGAAGGGCGGGGCATCAGGGAGAGTAGCTTGGAGCTGCTTCCCACTGGGTGTGGAAGGTTTCTCTGAGGAAGGATATCTGAGAGGCAGGGGCTGTGACGGGTGAGTCCCAGGAAGAAGGATTCGGAGAATCTCACTGGAGATGTCCAGAGGAGGGGCGGGCTGGACAGAGTGGCTCAGTGTTGTCACATCTTCAAGAAGCATGCTGCTCAGCTGTGGGGAGCCAACCCTGGAAAGGTGGGTCAGAGGGAGGCGCGGAGCCTTGTGCCACTGTAGACTGAGGGGGCAGGCAGGTCTCCGCAGGTAGTCTTGTCAGATCTAGAGTTGGAATCCAGTTTCCCTGGAGCCCTGTTGATGTTTGCCTGCGTAGAGAGCAGTGATGGCAGATTCCAGGTGTGGACTCCTGGGGGAAGGTGGAGCGAGGACCGACTGGAGTGCGAGGAGTAGCCAGCCCTTCACTGCTCAGGATGAAGGAAAGCGCAGAGGCAGAAAACTTCTGAGCTGTGCCTGTGGGGCCAGCTCCATGCTGGGCTTGCTGGGGCCACCTCAGGCCAGAGGAGGCACTGGGACATGTAGCTCTTTTTGACTGAGGGACAAGTGTTTGAGAGATGGCATTGGGACTGGTGCCAGCATTCCAGAGGCAGGGCTGCCCGTGAACATAGACAGAGGACACAACTGTTTGCGTGGTTGCTTTGAGGAAGGCTTCTTCTGCGTGCAGACATCCCTCCTGCCTTCACAGCCTATTGGGGCCTGAAACCTAATATTCCACCATTATAGGTTCATTGCTTTGGCTTGGAACACAAACAGCCATGGGATTCTTGAGCTGTCATTGGTACGTAGCGTGCCGGGCACTCTGGAAGTCACCAGGGCCTTGCACAGCCTAGCCAGCCAGCTCCTGTTGTGCCCTGTGTACAACTCACGATGCTGCTTGGCATACAAAGATGGCCCAGAGTCGGCACCCCCGTCTCTGGGGGGAGTGAGGTGGGAGAGATAACAAGGGCACAGTGGGTGCTGTGACAGTGGCCCCGAACTCTGGAGCACTAAGGACATGATAGCATGAATCCTTGGGCGGATTGCACGTCCCCGCTCTTCCCCTCCGAAGACTGCGTCATCACTCAGCAGAGCACACAGGCCACAGAGCAGGGAGGCACAAAGGGTGAGAGCCAGGGCTGCTGAGTGCAGGACCAGAAACCTGAGTCTGCAATCAGAGAATGAGCTGCCATCTGGGCCCTGAGAGGAGAGACCTGTACATTGGTGCCACCTTTGGGTCTGGAGGACATTATCCTGCCACTGGAGACACCTTCTTGAGCCTGGCTCTGACCTAGGCAGGCTGAAGACAGGTGGGGCGGGGGCCTGGCTGGTGGAGCCCCAGGGCGCATTGTCAAGGGCTGCTGGAAATCGCAGAGCTTCCTGGATTTTGGGCAGTTTTATTTTTGCTAAGTTTCTAGGCCTTTGTCTATTAAAGGACAGAAGAGAGAACAAAGTCCACAAATGGCAGCAGTGTTACGGTGTCCCGCCTGCTCTTCCATGTGGTTGCTGTCAAGGGGAAGAACTGTTTTCTGTGCGTTGTATGTTGAGCCTCTCTCCGTGTGCACAGCAGGGGACAGGGGTGCATTTTGTTCCTCGCTGTTTGGTGTTTGTGGGGGATGCTGTCTGGGAATCATGACCAAGGGCGTGTCTGGCAGGTGAGTCTGAATGGTCACAGTCCACGGGGTGCTGTGCTGGTAGAATGTGTGGTTCCCTGGAAATGGGGCAGCTTGGCAGTAACAGCAAAGGCACACAGACACTTCCTGCCCACAGTGGCCCATGCCTGTCCCCCTGCCCCCGAGCCCGTTCCTTTTTTTTTCTTCTTTGTACTAAGAGTCCAGAGCCTTTACACAGAGCTGCACCCCCACCCCAGTGCTGTATTTTTTTTTTTTTTGGGGGGGGGGGGACATGATCTCACTAAGTTGTAAGGTGCCTAGGTTGGGCTCGAACTTGTGATCCCCCTGGTTCAGCTTCCCAGAGTGGTGGGGTTTATAGATGGCACCGCCAGGCCAGGCCAGGCCCCAAGCCATTCTTGTCTCCTTTTCATTTGACTGGCACTTACGAGCATCTGTTGTGAACTGGGACTTACAACTGATCCCTACCACCAGACTGTCCTGCTCTGGTTGAAGACCCCAGCCAGACGTGTGGGAGGCTCCAGGATAGAGGGCCAAGAAGGGAGGAAGTAAAAGGGCTGATGGGGCAGGACCTGCTGTTGCTGAAGGCTTCCTGGAGACTTAAGCTCGGGAAGATGACAACGAGCTATGATCAAAAAGGTAAAATATTTTAAGCGAATAGAACAGTAGCGTGAGGTCTGAAACAGGGGTTGGGGGAGGTGACCCGACAGGCCTAGGTGAGCCCTTATCTGTGGGTGCAGGCTTCCGAGAGGCCTGCCTTTGGCTCCAGCTGCATGCAGTCTGCCCTTCTCTGAGGTCCGGGGACATGTCATTCTGCCACCACCCATCTTGTTTTTGATGTGGTTCCAAGGGTGCTCCTGTCAGTGCCATCTGCCGAGTGTGCGAACTGTGTTCTCTCCAACGGGCTGTGACAGCCAGATGAAAACCGGATCCTGGAAGGGCCCGGGGAATCCTGAAAGGGCTACAGCTGCGCGAGGGGCCATTTTTGTGTCACTCCACTGATCTCAGTCTACCCCGTGTGCCCTTTGCTTTTCTCATTTTAAAACCTGGGATGCACTTGAGGATGAGTAGAAACCCAAAGATAGGAAGGTACAGCTGCCAGAATCGCCCTGCTGGGTGCCGCTGTGTGCTCAGCATGGGGCTTTCATGCTTCCTGGGTGTCAGAACCACCCAGAAGTCTTATTAAATGCAGCCTTGGGCTCTACACTGAGTCTCTGACTCAGTAGGCCTGGCACGAGGCTGGCAAGTTTGCATTGCTACAAACTCCTGGAGGATGCTGCCCAGACCACACTTGAGAACCCTAAACTTGGCCCTGAGTTCGACTCTCTGTCGATGCAGGGCCAGCTCCAGACTGGACTCCTTTTGGGCTGGCAGGAGCCTTGCTTCTCATCCACATGGAGCAGGGCCCCTTGAGGCCAGCTAGGAATGACCCAGATTTCTTCATATATTTGAGGTGACATTTATAGATCCCAAAGTTGTAAAACACAGCAAGCTGGGCCTTGTGATACAGGCCTATCTTCTCAGCACTCTGGAGGCCGAGGCAGGAGGGTGGATAGAAAGGTAGAGAGCCCAGCCTTGGCAGCTCAGAGACTCAGCGAGAGCCTATATCACAAGGGGTTGGGGATGTAGCTCAATGTGAAAGCCTTGGGCTCGATCCCCAGTACTGCATGTGTGCACACGCGCACACACACAGACAGATGAACAGTGAAACCGCTCCCCCTCCCCCCATGCCAACTCGGATTAACTGCTCACCAGTCCCAGACATGATGCTACAGCAAAGACTGTACAGAGCGCCTCTTGGGCGACTGTGTATCCCATAGCCCAGGAGAGGTTCCCACCCACGGGTCCCTCAGCTTATACCCTGTGCTGTTCTCACCCTTGGAGCTGTTTTCCAAGCTTGGGAACAAGACGTCCCAGGAAGTTGCCTGGACTCCTTATAGCCATACTTGGCTTTTGATCCACATGATCTCTGTCCCCAGAGTGGCCGGTCAGCATGGAGCCTAGGTGAGGGGCTGAGAGGTCTGCATCATGTTTCCAATCAATACTGTGTGTGCACAGTGACAGAATGGGTGAGGCAGAGGGAGGTCACCCACTCCGTGTCATTTCTTTCCATCACTGAAGACATACATGAAATTTAGACCCAGTCTGTAGAGCAAGGCTTCCCAAAGGCAACAGCCAGAGTGGATGTATCGGGATGATGTAATTCCTGAGAGCTCCCATTCCTCAGGGTTCCAAGCCCTCTTCAATTTTATATGCGTTGGTCTACTCTGAAGCACTGCTCTGATCTCCATGGCCTGTAAACTTGGCTGTGCCTGGGCCACAATTAGCCTGAGCCAAGTCACTATGAGAAGGAGCTGCCTCACCTCGCTCAGGATACCACAGGACTCCCAGAGCCTCCAAGACCCCTGGAGCTGACTGCAGCTCCAGGCCTCGTGTCTTTATATGCGCCTGACCCCACGCTCCTGGTGTTGTGCTGACTAGAGTTTGCTGGGAGGCTGCTTGAAGCTGCCATGTGTGTCTGGAATGGAGAGAAAATCCTGATGGCTTAGCCTCTGATGGGTACTGTGGCTATTCATGTGCCTGGTTCATTTGCAGGCCTGGGAGACTTTGTGGAGAACTTGGCCCTTTGACTTATTTTCCCATGGAAGTTGTCTGGGCAAGCAGAGGTGGTACAGGAGTGGGCTGGGGCCTTATGGGATGTGGAGTCAGGGAAGCCCTAAGGAAGAGCTCAGTGTTCTGTGGCCCTGGCTGTGCTGGTCTGCAGATCAAGGGAGCTTGGTGATTTAGGGTAGGACACAGGCAGTGGGTCTTAAGTCTGTGAAGCCACTGCCCATCTTCTGCAGGAGATCAGAGATCCAAGCAGAAATGGCTGCAGAGGAGAGGAAAGAAAGGAAGTAGATGGAGATGAGGGGTAGAGACAGGTGAGGTTAGGAAGTACCTTGACTGGAAGGCTTCTGCCACCCATCTGCCTGTCTGTCTGGCTGTCCATCCATCCATGCAGGCCGAGGCCACATCCATTCATCTGTCCACCCATCCATCCCGCATCTGTGTCTCTGTGCCCACCCAACTATCTGTTCATCCACCCGTCTGTCCACGCATCTAGCCACCCACCTCTGTGCCCCCCAACCCGCTCACCTGTGCATCTATCTGTCCGTCCATCCGCCATCCATCCTTCCTCATCTAGCGGCCTACCTCTATGGCCGTCTGTCCCTCAATCTGCATACCCATTTATCTGCCCACCTCCCTCTTGTCCCACTCATCCTTCTGTTCTCCCACTCAGCCCTTGTTTCACTCACCTTCGATCTATCTGCCTACAGTTCACCTGCATAGCCACTCATCCACTAATCCACTCACCAAGTCACCTGCCCAGGCAATGCCTTTGGTATTGACCACCTACCACGTTGTAGCCATTTTCATCTGAGTGCCTAATATTGTCCATTGGCCTCATAAATGCTTCTTGTGATTCTGCATGTTTCTCCTGATGACCCACTCAGAGATAACCCTAAACCCAGGGCCACGGTTGCTTCTAGCTCTGCATTTCTCTTTTACGTGAAGCATCAGTCTTTCATAGGCTAATGGAAAGATTACTGTGAAACTTCAACTGGCACTAGTGGTGCAGGCCTGTAGTCCCAGCACTCTGGGAGGCGGAGGCAGGAGGATTCCATGTTCAATACCAGCCTGGACAACTGCACAGCCTAGAGAGACCCTGTCTTCAAATAAAAATTAAAAAGAAAAAAAAAAGAAAAATAAATTTTAGTTCCCCTAGACTGAGATTACCCGACATGTGTCTTAGGATGGTTGAGGCAGGGAGGAAGTCACGTTTGGTAGGCACCCGCCAAGTGCTCAGGGACCGGGAGGATGAGAATGGCAGAGCTTGATGCTAGGGAATTGCATATGTTGGGAGCCAAGTAAGGATGGGATTGATTCCTAGGGCTGGTGCCATCTGTGGGACTTTGGACAAGGGGCTTAAGCTCTCTGAGTCCCAGTGTCCTTATTTGTTAAGAAGCAAGACATAACTAAGTCTCTGCAGTGAAGTACACATGCAGGTACTTCTTGTGGGTGATGGTCCCCTTCCCCCCATGTCTGTGGTTTTGGAGATTTGCTGAGGCCTCCCTAGGATGGTGGGAGCTTTGTGATATGCTGGGGATACAAGATTCTTGGCCACGCCCAACTGGTGAGCAGCAATGGCAGTCCTTGATTTTTCTGGCCACTGCCCTCTCCTGACTTCACCTTTGTCTTGTCCCATCCTGCCTTTCCTCTTGGTCACTGGACCTCTGTTCTCTAGGGAAGGACAGGTGGCTTCATTGACAGTGGGTAAAATGGCCTGGGTCCAGCCTGGAGCCTTGCTCTGGTCCCTTTGGCTTGGGCTCTGTGCAGCCAGGTGGCCAGAGAGTTGGTTATCCACACACAGAGATGGCTGTAGTAAGGTGCATGTGAGCAGACGCCAGGCGGTGAGAGGCAGGAGGCTGAGCTCTGGGGAGGGCGGCAGTGCTGGGGGCCACAGGCATTTAATCAACTGAATTCCCACTTTCCTCTCCTGGACTCCATTTATTACCTATTAAATAATTATCTCATTTGGAAAGTGTTTCTTAATGTAGGGCAGACTCCATCCCTGGGGCGATGGGTTTTGCAATGAGCCGTCTCCTGCGTGCGCGTTCCAGGTCCGGGCAGGACCCGGCACTCTCCCCCTGGCGGGGCCTCCTCCGGAGCCAGGCTTTCTTTCCAGGGCCACAAGTGTAGCTGGGCGCCGCCTCCCCACGCCCGAGAAGGCCTGGCTAATAACTTGATTACCAGGGTTGTTTCAAGTCTTCTTCTAAAGGAGGTTGCCCGGGTCTGGGCTTCTTGAGTTACTTGCTATCATAGAAATAACTGAGCTGGGGAGATGGGAGGGTCCTGTGTTACTGCTACAGATGAGACCACTCAGGTCCAGAGGATTCGGGGCTCACCATCAGACATGAGGGTGAGACCCAAAAGCAGAGCGCAGCCCTCCTGCCTGCTTGACCCAAGCTTTCTCTTCACCATCCTTCCTTCATCTTGGAATCTCATTGGCGTCTAAATGAGGCGTCTCCTCCACTGCAGGAGAAGGCCATTCCTTTTTGTTGTTGTTGTTGTTATTACAAAGTTATATGCAGCCTTTATGGAATGTGTGCTGCCAGTATGAACTCACAGGGGTGCCGGCAGTGGCCTGGTAGGCAATGATGCCTTGTCCCGTCCCACCAAGCCAGGGCTCCTTCCTCTGCATGGATCCCATCCCTCCAGCCCTGCCTTCATGGGTGCTGGGGTTGCTCACGTCTCCTTCAGGCCCTGGAGCCACCTGTACTCAGGGTGGCTGGCAGTGTCAGAACCTCCAGGGTCCCCGTGATGCTCAGCTACCTGCCTGTTTGGATTCTGGCAGTGGAACTCAGCCACAGTCCTTGTGACCTGGGGCTGCTTTGGGGAGGTTGGTGATGAATGTAAAGAATTATTGGCAGCTGGAGAGCACACTTCAGGGCACTCATCCTGAGGGGTGGGTGAAGGTGCGTGGTGGGCCCAGGATGCCCCCGTTTTCTTGGGAGAAAGCCCCCAGTGGAAGAGGCCATGCCGTCAGACCTCTGTGAGCTTCCACTGTGGCTAGGGAGCCATTGAGGGCTCCAGAGCAGGTGGAAGGGGGCAGCACGGGAGTAAGACACATGGTCATGAGGCAGTCAGGCTGAGAGTCCTGGCTCTGCTTCTTGGTTCCCCAAGGCCTGGACAGATCACCCCACTTCTGACATGGGAGGGTTCATATATCTGCCCCACAGGATTGTGGGGATTAGAAGGAATGCATCGTGGTCACTGGAGTGTGCTTTGCTAACACGACTGATGTGAACGCTGTGAGCGAGTGTGAGGCTGGAGTCACCCGCGCTCCAGCTGTAACAGCTGTTGTTCGTTGTGTAGCCGTGGAGTGACGGGTAGTGGGTTGGGCTCAGTCTGTCTGTGCAGCCGGGGAGGCTCCATCACCCCACTTGCCAGATGAGGAGCCTCAGGGTCCTGGTTGGACCTGACACCTCCTAGTCTGATTGGCAGAGCCCAGATCCTATCCTGGATGTAGTGGATGTGGCAGGGAGTGCGAAACTGTGCAGAGCCCACCCGGAGGAGCTCAGCAGGCCCGTGCAGCCTCAGGGAGGTGCCTTGTGTAGCCTGCTCTTGGCTGGGCCTGCTTCCCCGTGACTCAGCTCCGGATGAGCATGAGGCGGGGAGTCCTTCCTAAGGCTGGTCTCTGGCCACCCTGAAACCACCCAGCCTTCAGTTAAGGCGTTTTGCTCACTGACTTTTGAAAACAAAAAAAGCAAATAAAATCCTTGAAATTGTTCACTCTTCAAGTCTGGCTTGTGCTTGGGTCCCTGGAATGCTCGGATGTGGTGGTGGTCTGCTGATTGCTGCAGTGAGGCGGGTAGTGCTCCAAAGCTAGCATGCTTCTCCTGATCCTGCTGAGCTGAGCTCCTTTGTTACCTCAGATGAAAAAGCCGTTCACCTGCCAGCTCTGCGGCCACCCGCTGCGGAAAGGTGACTTCCCGCCTGCACGCTAACCGCTGAGATGCTCACTAGTGGCCTGTCCGCCCCGCAGGCTCATTACCACTTGACCACGGAGGGGCCGCAGAGCCAGCCGGGATTGTGTCTGCAGGCTCCGGCAGCTCGGCGGATTTCAATGAGATGATCGCTTGTCATTTTTTATTAATGAGCAAGTGCCTGATCCATTATACATCTGAGGGGTGAGCTACCCCAGATGGGGAGTAGGAACGCAGAGGCACACAGCCACCACGGAAGGGGTGACATGGCCCTGTGTGTAGATCTTTTCTTCCTTTCCTCCTGAAGGAAACAAGCCAAGCGAAAGTGCCACGTTTGGACAGGTGCAGCTTGAGCAACAGGCTATGTATGTGATGGCCAAGGGGAGGTGGCCCGATCAAGAATGTGAGGATCTAGAGAGAGCAGAAAGGTGTCTCAGGAGACCCAGCTTGAAGTTGAGGTGAGTCCTGTCCCCAGAGGCAATTAAATGTCTGTGCAGTGGCCACATACCTCCAACAAGAGGACATGTCCTTCCTCCTCTGTGCTGGCTCCTCCTGTGTGCCAGGTGTTGTGATGGATGCTGGGGCGTGGTGATCCTTGCTGTCCCCGAACTCCCAGAGGTCCTGGGTTATGTCTTTCTCATCATTAAGGTGGTCGTGTGATTTCAGGATCTCCCCCCATCCCTGATCTGAAGATATGCCAAGCAGCATCTGCCAGGTGCTGCCTCCACAGGGTGGATCTGTGAGCACTGTCGGATCCAGAAGCCTGTGCAGGTCTGACCTGAGCGCTTAACGCACAGGAGGGATGTAAGGGCACCGTGCTGGGCAGGCGGGGGGCAAGCTGGTGCCTTCTCAGATCTCTGAGGAAGGCACAATATCGTATTCATCGCCAGTTCACTGGAGCCTGTGCAGAGCAGGAACTTGGAGATTCTAGGTGAATGAGAATGTTGTTAACAAGCCAGCAGACTACTGTGAAAGATTTGCCTGGCTCTGAGAGGCAGAGCCGAGCAGGTGGCCTGCTCGGGCTTTAGCTAACCAGGCCCAGGGCACGTTGTGCTTCGGGATCTTTGATAGCGTGAAGGTGCAGTTCACCTCTTCCATCTCTCTCCCTACATAGAGGATAAGAAGGATCACCCAGCTCCCCTCTAGGGCATCTGGGTATTAAGTTTGGGAGACTATCATGAAGCAGCCAAGTGGCTAGTGTTGGCTCACTTTCTGTGACAAAACTGGAGCCTTGGGTTTTTATCCCTGTGAAAAAGCATCTGCTTTATAAGATGCTAAGGTGGCGGGGTAGCTAAAAGTGGCCTTTGCTATGACTGAGCCATTGGAGAATGTTGCTTAGATCACTTATAACTTGACCTTAATAAAGATGAGGGGGCTGGTCCTGCCTTGGTCACCAGGCCTATGAAGAGAGAGCCTGCCCACTGAGGGATTAGCCTAAGACCTGCATCACAGGTACTTCTCTAGAACTACCTGCTGCCTCTTGGTAGAGGACCCTGGCCCAGGACCTTCTGACCTAGTCAGTGCCTCCCTCTTCCTAGCTGTATGTCCTACCCTCACTCTGCCCCCTACCCCTGTGATTATGAAACTCCAGTCTGCACAATCCGCCAAGGTCCCTCTCTGTTTTTATGACAGGAGGTTGCTTTGATTCAAGCACCAGGACACAGCATGAGTAACACATAGTTCCTTATTCTGTTTCAATCAAATGCTCAATGGCTTTCAGCTTGCTTAATTACTAGTATTGTGTTTTTTAAATCGAGGTTTGGATTGCAGAAGGCCAGTATGTTAACCACATTGTGGGTCACGGTGGCACTGGCAGGCTAATCTAGAAACCTACCCGTGTTATATTACATGATTTTTCTATGAGAGAAATGCCTTTGAGTTCCAAATCACTGATCTACAAAGTGTCGAACTTTGGGAACATGGCCCCTTTGTAAGAGGGAACAGTGTGTATCCAGACTGAAGTGTCCCAGATGAGCCAAGCCACAGCCACGGCAGGGCGGCGAAACCAGGAAGGCTGCTGCTTGGAAGGGGTGGGAACTAAGGGACCCAGAAAGGGCAACAGACAGTAGCCTGTGTCTGTGGGCTCAGGAGGGTCAGAGAGGGGCCTGTTGGGCAGTCCTGTGGCCTGTGCATGGGAGGTACCTGGAGAATTTGATTTCTAGAGGCAGTGGAACTAGATGTGGACATTGTCTTTTAAGCTTTGGAGGAGTGGGGACAGCTCTGTGTGTGTGGAGTCCCAGTGTGTGCCTGTAGAAAGAGGCTCTACTAGGGCCACAGTGGGGACACTAGTGGTCTGTCAAGGTCCTGCAGTGGGTTCTGCACATATGGAGTAGGGGCGCTGCTTCCAGAAGCATGCCTTGGGGATGAGAGCATTAGGGGCTGGCTGTATGGTTTGGATCTGGAATGTCCCCAAGCACCTCATGCATTTGGGTGTCGTGGTTGTGTGAGGCCTGGTCAGGAGGCGCGGATTCTAGGTGTGTGGTAGTTCATAGATTATGGTTGTGTGGCACATTACTGGGCATGTGACATGAAAGGGGCTGATCACTGGGACATGACCTGAAAGGTATATGCAAGTTCTGCCTTTCCTTCTTCCCTTGGCATCCGTCTGCTGTGCAGCTACGCCTCTGTCGTGTGTTTCCGCCATTGCCAGTAGCCCGTGTATGGTCTGTGAGCTTCTAAAACTGTGAGCTAAAATAAATCCTTCCTCTCTTAAGTTGTGGATGTCGGGTATTTTGTCACAGCAATGAGAAAGTTAACTAAGACATTGGCTGTCACTGTACTTACTCTGCCTGGTCTCTGCAGTTCACCTGCTGTCTCGTACAAGTTCCCAGGGCCAAGTTACCTGAGCTGGCCTCTTACTCATTTCTAGGTCTGGAAGCCTGGCTCTGTGCAGATCAGGTGTCATTCCCTGTGGAATTTAGACTTGCTCTTGGAGGTAGCTCCCAGTCTCCTTTACTCTCTGGGAAGTGCTTGGAATTCATAGGAGTGAATTTGTTTAAATCTTACCCAGGTCAGCTTTTCATCACTGACAAACCTGAGATAAGCAATGTAGGAGGATGAAATTCATATCGTAGCTCATTGTTGTAGTTCATGATCAGCGGCCTCCATCGCTTTTAGACCCGTCCTATGGTGAGGCAGCTGATCATGGCAGGAAGTGCCTGGGGACCAAAGCTGCTCTTCTCTTGGCAGCTGGGAAGTGAAAAGAGAGGACTCGCCCCAGTGACCAAACTTCTACCCACTAAGCCCCACCTCCTAAAGGTTCCACCACCTACCTCCCAGAGTGACTCAGGCTAGGGACCGAGCCTTAGCTCATGGGAGACACCTCAGATCTAAGCCACGACACCCCAACCCCTCCCCAGAGACCACCAGCTGAGTGGGTGCTGTGCTGAGGGCCTGACCTGGAGTGCAGCCCGTGGGGAAGGCGATTCTGGCAGCAGTTCTGGGCCTGGACAGCTGCCTTCTCTTCAGGGACGAAGGGAAGGAGCGTCTACTTCAGAAGGCCTCACTTGTTTCTCTCTGAGAGTAGGTAGTAGCGGGGTTGGGGGACCTGTACAAGAGAGGCTTGAGCTTCTACAGTGTTTGAACGTTTCACTGCAGTACTTCTGGGGACTCCGGGGTGTTCATATACTCCACAGGGACAGGAGTCTTACTGAGGAGACCACTCTGTGCACAGCTGTCAGGCCAGACCCCTCTCACTGTCACCCTGTTATGTTCTCTCTGCCACCCTCGGCTGGCTGGGCCTCAGCCCGCTCTGAGGCTGAGGGAAAGTTTGGGTCACATTCCCTGTTTTCTTTTCGTTGCCTGTGGTGTCATCCGAGGCGTCACCACCCAGGAAGGGATCTGCTCTTTCAATTTGCTGACCCAGGAGCTTAGGGGATGAGGGGTGTGTGTGTGTGTGTGTACTAAGGCGAGTCTCTGACCCCTGCAACCGCACAGCCCTCAGGAGGCGTCTTTGCTGCAGTGTCTGGTTTTGCCATCTCTACCCGACATCCTGGGCCCCTAGCTGGTAAGGCACTTGGTGTTAAGGGGACAGAGCACTTTCTCCTTGTGCTGAGATGTGGCCACAGCTCTTTTGATACCCAGAAGGGGACCAGGGAGCCCTGCCATTTTCACAGGAAGGGTCCCCGTAGCCTCTTGCATCCCACGAAGGAAGAGGGCCTTGCTCCAGAGGTCATGGGTTTGACTAAAGATGGAGTAGGGCTGGGGTTTGGCCATGGCCAGAGACTCTCAGTTGCAGACATGAACTGAAGAGTTGGAGGGACAGGAGGGAAGCAGTGGTACAGGCCTGTAACCCCAACACTCTGGGAGGCTGAGGCAGGATGATTGCAAGTTCAAGGTCTGTGCCACTTAGCCATTCAAGGGAGCCCGGTCTTAAATAAAAAAAATAAAGAGGGCTGGGAATATAGCTCAGAGTGAATGAAGGCTTTGGGTTCAAGACACAGTACAGAAAAAAGGAAGTGGGACAGGATTGGTAAGGGAGTGGGGACAGTTCACCCTGGATGTCCGCGTCCTGGCCAGGAGCCATGCAGCTTCCTTTCCTGTTCTGGGATCAGTCTGTAGCAGCTTGTGCTCCTGTTAATCCCATTATTTCATTATTTTACAGATCTCTCTTTTTAGGACAGATGAGCTGGGGTTTTGTTTTGTTGTTTATTTTCTTGGTGTTTTGAGGTCAAATGGAACAGAGGGTACAGAATGTCTTGGGGCTGGGAAGGGGTGAAGATGACAATGGCAGTGACCCTTTCCCCAGTTTTGACTGCTCCACCCCTCAGCAAAACAATACAGCTTTGCTCCACGCAGCATGATCTTGCAAGGGGGCTAGGCGGGCAGAGACTGAGCGGGGTGGCCTCCTCAGTGACAGCGTAGCTTTGCGGGTGGAGAGGTTTCAGCCTTCTGTTTGACTGCTGGTCATTGTTCCGGGATCTCTGTTAACCGTGGTTGTGGAGTAAAGTCCCACACCAGACCCCCCTCCCCCCGCCCCGCCGTCAAACGCTGAAACTCCACTAGTGACCTTTCAGGCAGGTTGGGCATGGGGTCTCGCTCCTCGTGTATCCCTGCACGTGAAGGCCCCTATCCTGATGGGTACCATAAGCTGGCTGTCCGGCTTCCAGTGCGTGCAGGTCTCGGAGAAGGCAAGGACAACGGCCTGGGGCTCCTGCCATCTCCTGTACACCTTTGTTACGCCCTTTGGGCAAATCACTCGCCCTTCCTGGGCCTCAGTCTCCCCCCGCCCCTCCCTTACCTAGTTAATCCTCTGGCCCTGAGGATCCAAAGGCCCACCAGGACCCTTTTTCTCTAGGGGTTCCGGTTGGGAGTTTGAGGCTCCTTAGCCTCTCCTGGGACAGGTCATGTCCCGGGAGGGCACGCGGATCGCAGTTTCTCCCCATTTGAGGGGACCCCAGCCTGGAGAGGCAGCCGGGAGAGCCCCAGTGGCCCGCCCGCAGCTTCCGGATCCCCCAAGTCCAGGCGGCCCCGCCGAGCGAGCGCGCCTCCTCCGGCCGCCGCCCGGGTCCGCGGATTCCTGCGCCCCGCCTCCCGCCGGCCCCTTGAAGTTGGCGCCCGCCGCCGCCACCGCCCGCTCCGCCGGCCCGCCGCCTCCGGGCGCTGCCACCTCCTCCCTCCCGGGCTGGGTAAGTTGAAGGGGAAAGGCAGTTTCTCCTGCCTCACGTCGAGTGAGAACGCGGAGGCGGCGGCTGCGTTTGCCCAGGCCTGGCCCGCAGCCGGCCGTGGCGCGCCTCGCTTGCCGGGGCTCCGCGTTTGAGCCATCGCGGAGGCAGAGGGCTGTGCGGCCGGGCGGGCTGGAGGGAGCCGCCGGGAGGGGTGGCCCAGAGCTGGGGCGGCAGAGGAGGGAGGCAGGGAGCAGAGGGGGAAGGCCCCCGCAGGGCGACACGGGGCGGGAGAGGGGGGTGTCCCGAGAAAGTTGCGTGGAGCCGGCCCGGCTGGGAAGCAGAGTCACATTCTCGCCACGGGCCTCTGCCTGCCGCCTGGCCCCGAGATGTTCTCCGGGCGCCTTGAACTCTCAGGGTGCCGGCGAGAACTTTGAACCCCAGCTTGCTTCTGAGATCAGGCGCAGCTTCTGAGAGCTCCGCCACTTCAATTCCCTCGTGTCTGAGCAGCACGGAGCGCTCCAGACAAGAATCTTTATTGTCTGCGAGTTACTTGGAAAAACATGTGTGTTAAAGCAGAGCCTCCCCCGAGACGATGCTGTGTGCACATGAGGAATGGATCTGGGGAAAGATGCGCCCAGCAGAGAAGGAAACAAAACCATATTCAAAACGAATGTTCTGGAGGCTTGACAAAGTCGAGGCGACTTCTTTCGTTGTCCCTGTTCAACATCCCTTTGAGTCCTTCTTGGGGCTTCCTGAAGCCTTTTTGCACCCTGCCACCTGAGCCTCAGGGGTTCTGAAAGTGGGAGAACTTGTTCCATTGGGAGCTGCAGCTGCCACTGAGTCCTCAAGAATCTAAAAAGTAAAGGAAAACTCACCTGCAGGGCAGGGGGACAGGCAGGGGCAGGCAGGAGGCCCCACACCCTCCTTGCTTGTGCTGGCCTTGGGGACATTCAAAAACAAGGTTAAGAGGTGAAGCCTTCCTGGTACCGGACTAAAGGAGAAGTGGTCAGGGCAGGTGGGAAGGTTTGGCTGGAAAGCACAGGTAATGCTAACAAGGAAGACTCTGCAGGGATTCTTAATTATGGTTCTCTCCTTCCCCCCCCCCCCCCCCCCCCCCCATTTTATGGGAAACTGGCGCAGCGTGGTGACAATTCTCCACAAGGAAAGGAGAGTGGCAGCTCCAGGAAGAGGAAGGTCATTGTCCCTGGACTTGCTGCAGGAGGCAGCAGAGGGGAGACCTAATATTGGGGACCAGGAGAGTTGGGATCCCCATCCTCAGGGCGGTGGGAAACGCAAGACCGGCGGTTGTGCGGGGACATTTCAGTAGCTGTGTGGAAAGAGAGCTGGAGGGCTCAGCTTGGGACAGGGAGGTCACAGAGGAGACCGTTTCTGGGCCACAGTGACCTGGCCACAGTGGGCAGAGAGGGGTCCCACTGTTTGTGAGATGAGAAAGAGCTGTGATAGGGGGCTGCACCTGTTGTGGCTGTGCCCATGCATTTGAGCCCAACTTGGCATAATGGACACAGCTCAGTCCTGGCCATTTCTGTGTGTGTGTGTGTGTGTGTGTGTGTGTGTGTGTGTGTGTGTGTGTGTGTTTTAAACAAATCATGATCCCACCTCTTCTGAACAATTCTCCCCCCCCCCCCCCCTTAGCCAGCCCCATCACAAACTTTTGAAGCATGAAATGAATTTTGCTGGCCCCTGCCAATAGGATTCTTTCTCTAGATAATGGATTTTATGAAATGGCTATAATCCTCCCAGGTAATGAGTGAAAGCTACGCCCTCCAGTTGGGCCCAGCATTCCTCTTTCTGATTTATGATATATTGGTTAAAATAGTAAACTGATAGCAGTTGCAAAATCATCATCCATCACCCAGCTATGTTGCTTAAACTATAGAAAGGTTTCCAGAAGTGAGATGTTAAGAGGCAGCGAAGGAACAGTTTGGCAATCTCAAAGGCATAGAACGCCAGTGAAATCAAATCTGTGTATTTGTATTCTGGGCACAGAGGCTTGGAGAGGCTAAGGTTACTAAGGCAGGAAGGAAATGCAAGCAGACCCATGCCACAAGGTCAAAGGACAGCTTCTTCAGGCCCCAGACTGTGGGGGCTTACCACTCTTGCTAGCTGGTATAGGGTTCCAGTTGTCTTTCTAGACAGTTTTGGAAAGTTTTTCAATTCCTAATGTGTTAAGTATGTTAGGCTAACATGTAGTGATAAATTAAGTGTGTTAGGCTAACATGTAGTAAATTGTATGGCAGAGTCTATAAAAAAATTTAAGAGGGTTGGAGCACAAACCTGCTGAATGTAAATTGATGCAGGAGAGAGTAAACTTCTTCCAGGGAAGAAGCAAGGGCTGCAGCATTGTTTTCATGGAACTGTTTGAGTCTGGAGGAATTGTCTTGTGGCTGTAGATTACTTGTGTCATCAGCTCAAGAGAAAACGGTTTTCTTAATTGGATGAATGAATGAAACAAATGGTGAGAAGCCCTTGTAGACATCCCGTGTGATGTGTAGCCGAAAGCCTCGTTTTATAGGTGGGAAAATTGAGTCCCATGAGAAGGCAGCAGCTTAGTCCAGAGATGATAGGGAACGGGTAAAGCGACTGGAGAAGAGTCCAGCCTCAGTATAACTTGAACTTCGGGGTACCATGGGCTCATACTGCATCATTTGGTGCTGACCTGACCTTGGGGGTGTAAGGTATAACGTCCACAATCCTTGACAGTCATGGCAAGACTGAGCAGGTGCTACGGCTCCTCCTAGTGCTGCTAAGAGGGGCCATGTGCGACTCCAAGACCCATGCCTGCCAAAGTAGGTATGCCCCAGTTTCCAAGTGTAGCCCAGAGCCAAGGTGTGACTACTGTCCTTGGCCTTGTGGGTGTGTGATTTTTGCACAGGTCATGAAACTCCGAGCCTCATCTGCCCACCTCTGTGACGTGGGAGATTCTTCCTACCAAGCCTGCCAGGCTGCAGGCGTGTCCTAATTCATGCAGCCCCATGCCCACTTTGGGTTTGGAAAGCAGCTGTCACACACTACTTGGGGTCAGGTCTTGGGCTGCACCGAAACTGAGAGTTGGACGTGATGGATGGGGAGTCAAGGGCCACACAGGACTTTGGATACAGCTGTCGATCCTAGGACTCTCAGATTGAGAGAGGCAAATGCTGAGACTTGGATAAACAGGTGGTAGAATGTGCAGGCCCCCTGAACACCAGGTAAAGGCTTGAGAACAAGGCAGCCTGTTAATTCACCTGGCCAGGATGACTGGGCTACAGCACTGGCTCAGACATCCATCCCTAAGGACTCAAAGCCAACGTGGGACTGGGCTCCCAGAGTCCTTTGCACAGATGCTGTAGGAGCCTCCTTGGACCCCAGCGTGGCTTCTTTGTCACAGGCAGGGCTGGATCCCTTGCGTGTCCCGAAGGCCTTGAGCTGGGTGGATGGATGCTCTAGGATTATCTGTGGATATGCAGGAGCTAACAGGCCCTTGGAAACAGAGGCGACACTTTCCAAACTGGAGAACCTGGAAGTGATCTGGAACCTGGACTTGGCACACAGAGGCCTCCTCCTGCTCCCTGGCCCTTTTACCTCTGTTCCAACATGTAGTTGGCTGCACTCTTCTCAGGACAGAACTTTTCTTTCCTGGGTACTGGGCCGTGGACCACGGGTGCCAATCACAGGCTGATCTGTGCTCTTAGAGGTGTGGGCTGCAGAGGACGTCTTTTGTTCTTGTTAGAGTAGCTAACCTCTAAATCTATTTAATACCCCTTCCCTGGTTGTCCATCATTATGACACATGATTTTCCAAAGGATTTACTATTAGTTAGCAGCACAGGGCTTTCTCCCTGGGGTAGCAGCTACTTGCAGTGAAGAAAATGCATGTTCAATGTAGCAATTTGTCTTTTTTTATATATTTATTATAAGAGTAAATGAGTTATTGTTGGAGACTTCAATATTATTGCAAATTAGGTGCTGCAAAAGGAGCTGGGCCCATTTATTATGTTTCTCAGCCCCCACAGCCAGTGCACCGGTTCAGAAATCAGTTGGGAGCTCTGGCCCTTCTCAGGGTGAGTGTGGAGAGACCCGCAGAATCTGGCCGTGACTGTGATGTCACATTTTGCCAGAGGCTAAAGAGACTGGAAGCCACCTGGGCTGGCAGGTGAAAGGCCCCAAAGGTGGGAAGTCACAAAGTTTGTCACTGCCCTAGATAGTTGCTGGGGAGCCAGCTGATGGTGGAGTCAGAAGGCTTGAGGGCCACAGGCGCTTACTGTGCTTCCGTAGCCTGCTCTGAGTCCTCAGCAGTGGTCCCGGAGCTCAGGTGTGTGGTGAATCTGTGTCCAGAGCTGCCCCTCAGTCATGATCTTCCTTCCAGAAGGTACAGTCCCTGTCACGGACACAGAGCCTGGTGTCTCCCCACGGGACAGAGTGGTGGCTAGAACTTGTCAGCTTACGGCAGGTTCCCCTTGGAAGTGCCACAGCCAAGAGCTACTTCCTCCTGGACCTGTCCCTTCATTACCCTCTAAGGAGAGATGCACAGAGGGCCTGCAGGATGTGTGTCACATTTGAGACCTTACCCACCCAACGTGAAGTTCATGCTGCAAAGTTCACAAGCCAGACATGTGTCATTGGCACTGGGGCGGGCTGGGGGCCCACACTGGGGCCCAGGTACGCAGCCACGCAGCCCAGTGGTCAGGTGCCAGCCCAGCCCAGGTAGGGGTTCCAGTTCTGTGTCACAGGTGGTTGTGTGATGGTGGGTGAGATGCCCGGCCTTGATCCAGTCCCAGCTTTTCTTCTGTCAGATGAAGATGATACTGGGATTAAGTGAGCACTTGTCCCTGACCACTCAGCTCCTGGCCCAGAGCAAAGGCTCAGAAATGTCTCTTGTTCACGTATCCTCTAGCAGGCTTTTCCAAAGAAGTCGGGCTAAATTGAAGCCCTTAGCTGCTTCCTTCATTTGAGGGCGGTGGTCAAGAGTGTGAATGGCGGGCAGGAAGGAGTTTTCCCACATCTCCCACCCAAAAAAAGTCCAGTTTAGGGATAGTATAATGGACGCTTACAGCCTTCTCTGTGTGTAGTGATAACATGCAACCACGCACACATGTGATTTGGCATTTGTTCTTTCTTTCTTGCTTGCTTTTTGAAACAGGGTCTTGCTCAGTAGTCTGGGCTGGTCTTGAACTCACTTTGTAGCCCAGGTTGGTCTAGAACATGTGGCAATCCTCCTGCCTCTGCCTCCTGAGTGTTGGGATTACAGGCGTGTACCACCACATCCAGCTTATGTGGTGCTGGGAAACTGAACTCATGGCCTTGCTCTGGCTAAGCAAGCACTCTAACCACTGAGATGTGCACCCAGACCACACACGTGCTTATAAAATGTGACCATGTTATACTCACGTCCTTGTAACTTTTCCACATGGCAGTGCATCCTGTCACGCACTGACCCATTGACATTAGTGCCCTACTGTCGCTAGGATTTTCCAACTTTTTGATCTTAGGAGCCCTTTGCACATCATTGAGGACTCCAGAGATCTTTGGTTGATATGTATCTATTGACTGATATTTACCTTTTTAGAAATAAGAACAAAAATGTTAAAGACAGTTGAAATTCATGGAAAAGTAATCATAAAGCTTTTTTTTTTTGCTCACAAAAGTAACCTAGAATGTGAAAAATATTTTATGAAACAGCAACAAAGTATCAGAAGGATGACATTATTTTCCAGTGTTAGACACTTTTTTCCTGTCTGGTCCAGTATAAAAGGTGGCTGTCTCCTGTCTTTTCCAATAATCTGTTGCCTGGTAGTCTCTGGCAGTGTCTACTATCCACTCCAGAGAGAAGAACGAAGAAATTAAGGAATGTATTGTATTAAGAGATCCTGACTCTGCAGCGACTCACCTGAAAATTTCCTCAGGGAACTTCAGGGGCCTCAGACTCTACTTTGGTCTCTTTTGTAATTCTTATAGAATGTTCTGGCCTTCCAGTTAAAAGCTGGGCTTGGAACCTCCCTGCAGCCACCACGGGCTCCCTGGGCCTCCTCATACAGCCACATCTGTACCCACAAGGCTCTTGACCTTCCCTATGCATCACTGTTCAAAGGGGCCTAGTAAAATCTAAATTGCTTGCAACTTGTCACCATCAAGAGCATTTCTTCTCACTGTTGGGATAGAGAGTGGTGGAACACTTCCCTGCACCTGGGGGCACCAGCAGGCCTGGCACCTTGCCCAGGCCACAGACGGCATTGTCGTGGGACCCCCATGTGTGGAACCCACTCCAGGAAGTTGCTGTTGCCCGTGAGGACTGGAAGTCAGCCCCTGGGGGCTGAGCCTATCCTGCAGGACAATGGCCTCAGGAGAACCACCTCAGGCCTCAACCCCTCCCCGATGAGGCCTCTGGACTGCACACAGACTGGTCCCAGCTGGCCCAAGTGGCTGTGCTCAGCTACACCTCATAGCCAACAGAGTCTGGTTTGTGAGGGCTTGGTGGGCGGGCCTGTGCAGGAACCCCTGTTTGCCTTGGCCTTGGCCTGGCTTCTCAACAGGCAGACCAGCCTGTTTCAAAAATTGGCCAGCATGCTTTATTTTTCAAAGACAAAAATTCCTGAACCTGTAGCAAGGAAGAGGGGGAAAAAGTTGTAATAATAATCAAAGCACCTATAGCCAAAGTAGAGTAGTGAGTGTTTGGGAAAATTGAAAGTCATCACAAAACACTGCTGCTCACCCATGAGGAGAGAGGCTGCCGGAGCCGGGCAGGGGGAGGCCGAGGCCGCCGTCCATCTGGGTGCAGAGCCTAGGCCGGCCTGACTTCTCCCTGCGTCAGCGTTTGGGGAAGACTGATGTGCCCGGAAGCGGGCCTCACGCCTCTCATGGAGCGTCTGCGGGTGGCATCTATCATCCATGACCTGTAGCGTTTGTACTTGTTGTTTATGGTCTCTTGGCATGCATTGTTTTCTCGGGGCTGAAATATAGCACGCTAATGAGGTATCTCTCTGCTCAGGAGGATGCAGGCGGCTTGGAAAGACGCCTCAGCAGCATGCTGACTAGTTTGTCAACAGCTGCACACGGTGGCAGCTGCTGTCCTGGCAGAGAAGAAAAAGGAGTGTGAGATGCTGAGGGAAGCATAGCTGGGGGCTGGGGGAGGGAGCTGTGGTGCATGGGAACTTTAGCCCAGTCAGGGTCTGCTCTGTAAGTGCTGTTGTGGGTATCTGTCTACGGGACAGTTGGCCCCGATGCCGGTCGTTTCCTGGAGGAATGGGCTGAGGGATGTCGAAGCAGAGCTGGTTTTCAGACATTTCTCATCTTAAACTGTCTGTTCCCAGGGCCTGTTCCTTCACACATAAAGTACGGAGGTAACCTGAACTTCTGCAAGTGTATTTTTTGTTTTGTTCCTGGGGAGGAAACCCAAAGCCCAATTTTTGGTTTTGATTTTGAAACAAAGTCTCTGCTAAGTTGTTAGGATGGACTGCAACGTGCCATCCTCCTGTCTCACCTTCCTGCAGTGCTGGGATCACAGGCCCGTGCCCTAGGCCTAGCTGCAGATGGTGTGAGACCCAGTGGTCTGAGCTCTGTGCTGGGTGAAAAGCAGGACGGAGCCTATTGGTGGTGCCTGTGCCTGGCAGCGGGCTACTTTTGGCCCTGCAGGTTCCCTTCCTAAGCAGAAGCACACGGTATCTGAGCAGAGTGATGTGTGGCAGTGTCCTTAGTTGGCTCCAGAAACCATCAGCGCAGTGTGTACTTGGAGCCTGGTAGAATGGACCAAATTAAGAGGGAACGGCCAAAGCACAACTTCAAGCTGCCATCAGAGGCCAGCAACTTGTGTTCTGGGGGTAGGAGAGCCTGAAGTTCTGCTCACTTGGAAGAGGATGTATGGGGAAGGAGCTCAAAGTGCTGGGTCTTTTTTGCAGGGAGATGGCCATGAGGATGGGGGAGAGGGGAAAGAGGGCCTGGAAGGGTTTTCGGGAAAACCTGAAGTAGGCATAGGCTACTGAGGGAAGGGCACCCTGCTTGTAGTGGTGACAGAATGATCCCAGCTGCTCCTGCTTGTGGTCCAGGGCTCTGCAGACTCTGTCCATCTTTTTCTGAAGACACCTCAACATGTGCTGTTAGCTATGAATTATGGGTGGTTGGTCACCGTTCAATTCCTAGTTTTCTAAGGGAATTCTCAAAGTTGAGAGTAAAAATCATGTGGAAGGTAAACTAGTCCCAAAGAGCCAAGACTCTCTTTTAGAAAAAAAATAAACAACACATGGATAGGGGCTAAGTATGTTTGTGGGGGGAGGTGCCGACTCTACCAGATATTGAACCATGTTATGAAGCTGACGGGGCTCCAGCAGTGTTGGAACAGAGTCCAGTATCCAGAAAGATAAAAGCGCACTTGGGAATTTAATCAGTTTTTGCCAAGGATAGCTGTTCAAATTGGATGGCTGTCCTGTGAAGTTGACTCTGAGTAGGTGGTTGTTTTAGTCTGTTTTGTGCTGCTGTTACAGAACACCACAGGCTGGGTAACTTATAAAAAATAGAAGTGTATTTCACTGATGGTTCTAGGGGCTGGGAATTACAAGATCTACAGGCTGTATCTGCTGAGGGCCCTCGGTGCCGAAAGTGTCGCATGACGAGAGAGTGGGAGTGTTCAAAAGGAGGAAAGAGGCCCACACTCCTCTCCGTTTGTAATGAAACATGACCTTAGTTCATTTGTGAGGATGGCGCCTTCATGATTTGATCCCAGCTTTAAAGTCCGACCTTTCAACACTCATATAACAGCAATTAAACAATGGTGATTCAATTTCAACAGTTTTGGGAGACGTTCAGGCATAGCAATAGCAATCATTGGCTACATCAGGAGAAACTTAAGCCATGCCACATATGTCTTACAAAATATATTGAAGATACATCCAAGAGCTGATTTTCAACAAAACCTACATCTTGGCAGTGTACTGCTTCGCTCACTCGGCCAAGCTGAGCAGCAGCACCTCTCCTGGGTGAGCTCTCAGGGTAGACAAGAGTGAGAGCAACTCGCTCCAGGACAAAGTCTTGAAAACTTCTTAATATTGTTTAAAATGTTCACTGGAGAAATAAGGGATTGTGGGAGTGGCAGATGAGGTGTGGCATTTAGTTTGCAGCTCAGGTCTGGTGGCAGAGGACACAGAGGGTGCCCAGGGGCAGAGGTGGTACTTCCAGATCGCATTTCTCCACGGGTCTTTGTGACAGCTCATGGCCGCTGGCCTGCAGGTGGGGAGAAAGCTGTGCATCCACCTAGCCATTGTAGACTCATTCAGCAGAGGCGGACCTAGGGTTTGGGCGTCTTAGGCTTTGGATCCTGTTGGGTGCTTTGGTCCTGTACATAATTATAAATTTGTTATTTGATATCCTTACTTAAAGAGGACCTGGTCCCCAAATTATGTAAGCTTCATGAGAATGGGCCTGTCTCTTTCAGGGTATTGGAGGCAAGAGGTTGGAGAAGGCCTGAGAAGGAATGGCCCTATGGCCTGGGTGGGTGGGTTGCAGCTGTGGGCCTGCAGGTGGTGCATTGGCCAAGGCTGGACTTAGGTCCCCCGACTTCCCTGGCCTCTCCTGCTGCCCTAGCAGGCCCCGGGCACATACTTTTTCTAAGCTCAGCCACCATGCACCTAAGCCTCAGCTTCCTAAAACTAGACAATGGGTCAAAAGCACAAATGTGTCACTTACTGATTTTTCATGTGCAGACTTTAAAGAAAATCTTAAAGGAAACTGTCCTGATATGGCTTAAAAATAGTCTTATTTCCTTCACAAATATAAGAACATTATGTTCTGTATTAATCTGTTCTCCATTGCTATAGCAAAATCCCTAGGAATTGGTAATTTACAGAGAAAAGAGGTTATTTAGCTCATAGTTTTGGAGGCCAAAAGCCCAAGATTAGGTGACTCTGTTAGTTTAACCCCTGGGTTGGAGAACCTTTTTTTCTCCCAAGGGCCATTTGGATATTTAGGACATCATTTGTATGCTATACAAAATAATCAGCTTAAACATTAGCCTTCTTTGTTTGGTAAAATACAGTTGTTCACTCCTAATGTGGCAGCTGGTACTGCTTCTGTTTGGTGGCCAGACCAAATGGCCAGGCCAAATGATTGCTGGCCCGTGGACAGGATGTTCCACATCCTTGGGTTTTGCCTCTGAATAGGGCCTGTCACAGTGGGAGAGCAGATGAGACACTGGTGAGAGACAGGAAGCTGGAGGGGGACTCGGGTCAGGCTGGCTTTTTTTTTTTTAATCACAACTCTGTCACCCTATGAACTAACTCAGTTAGACACACCAGCCTCATTCCTATCCAATACCAGTGTCTTACTTTCTCCTGATGGGACACGAAACCCTACACCCACAACATAAGGGAGAAAAGGCATATTTTAGCTTACGGTTTCAGAAGGTCTCAGTCCATTCATGGGTAGTTGGCAATGGCAGGAGGATCTCGTGCAGAACAGCCAAGAACAGCTGTTCACAGCATCACAAGAGAAAGGATCTGGGCCTTGTGAAGAAACTAAGGGGGGAAAGAAGAGTATGTCCAGGCCACACCCTCAGTGATTGGCCAGATACACTCTCAGTAATCTGCCACTCCCAGCCAGCCCCCTCCTCTTAGTGGCACAGAAAATAACGGATTAACCATTATTACTGAATCTCCTTTCAAACATGAGGCTTTTGGAGAACACCCCAGATCCAACCTTGTACTTAACGTCCCAACATCACCGCACTGAGGATCAGACTTCCAACACAGGGGCCTTGAAGCCACACCCTTGAACCCAAACCTGAGCGAATGCACACAGAAAAACTCACACATCTTTAAGTGTGGAGCGATCCCCAGCCCCCCACCCAGCGCTTGCATACACCTGTGTGATCGATACCTACGTCAAGAAATGGTGACCTGGTAACAGTGCTCCTGGCTCGTGAACATAACTTAGGTGTGTTTGCTTTCTGTTCTTTTCTCCAAATGGAATTATCTAGCGTGAGTGCTTTTGTGTCTTGCTTCCTTCTTAAGGTTAGGGGAATTTTTTCATGTTGTTACATGCAGTTGTGGTTGGTTTGTTCTCATCGTTGGAGAGTACTTATTCTTTTTTTGTGAATATAGCACAATATGCTGGTCTATTCTAATGATGATGAACATTTGGGCTCTTTCCAATTTGGATCTGTTCTGTGCTGTTTATGACCATCCATGTATAGTCTGGTATGTTTGCATTTCTCCTGGGATTATACTTAGGCACGGATCTGTTACATCTTAGGGATGTGTGTGGGCAGCTTTGGTAAATGCTGCCAGTCATTCACAGGGATTGTACCAGTTGCCTCAGTTTTGATACTGAAATGTGCTTTAAAAAAAAAATCCTTTTCTATTAACATCTTAGAAAAACTGTTCAAATTGGGGTGGATAATTAAAGTTTTGGCTGGGCCTGGATCCCTGTTGGGAAATTGAAGAATTCTGAGCTTCAGCAGAATAGATGTGAGGGAATTTTCTCTTAATACACAGATTCACTCACTTATGTGTTCTTCCTTCAGCCATAACTACTCATTGCGTGTAGACTGAGAAGCAGTAAAGACAGTCTCTGCCCTGGTGATGTCACAAATATGTTAGTTATGGCTGTACCTAAGAAAATCCATCCCTTAACCCAAGAAGAATGGCTATCCAGTATCATGGTTGTAGTAAAATCACTTTATGGGGTTTAAAGAGTTGGTTGAGTAAGGTGGAAAGTTTAATTAAATTAGTGCCCAGCAATAGTATGAGATAGTATGAATCCACTAAATTGATATTTATCAACAGTCTTAATGAAACGGAACAATACTCAAAGAAAAGCAGAATATAGAATTATATACATAGTATGAAATTTATTTATAGCATGAAGGAAAAAAACACACTTGGTTTAATTTTTTTTGGTTAAAAAAATCTTTGTACTGACTGACACCAGTTGAACTCAATCCGTCTTACCCACTGTTACCAGCTGTGTCCTCTTGACAGCCACTGAGGCCCCGACCTGCACCGTGGGCCTTGGGTGGTGCTGGCCAACCTGGCCTGGTTGCGGGCCCCTCATTGGCTGGTGGGTTTCAGAAGTGTCTGTTTCCTGGCCCAGAAAAAGCAGGAATCTCACTTTCTACAGTGCCTGCATTCCCCTGGTATGTGGCTGGGCTGCCCGCTGGTAAGCTGTGGCTTAGCTACCATTGCCAGCCTAGGGGAGCTTCTTGGGTCATGGAAAAATGCAGAAGGACCAGGAGTCCCTCTGTGTGTTGGAGGAGGGGGCAGGAGTCAGCTGCAGCCTAGCCTGGTGGGGCTATGCCCCTGATCTTGGAGTGTGGTGTTTGGCCTATGAGTGGTGGAGGGGTTCAGATTTGGGTGTTAGAACTCTGTCCCTTGACGGTACCCAGAGTGACCACAAAGGGACCTGTTAGGAGGTCCTTTGAGGTTTCTTCCAGGCCAATCCAAGGCAGTGGCTCCTGCTAGGGAATGGGGAGAGGGCTGTCTAGCCAGGGACAATGGTACAGCACCCTTAGAGGCCCTTCAGCCACTACCTTCCCTTGGTTTTGTCCATGCCGCGGGCTGGGACTTGTGTGTATCTCTGCCTGGAGTCTCTTAATGGCTGGGCTGTCGCCTTGCAGTAACCCATAATTACTACTTAGGAGTTTATGGATGAAAACCAACAGATTCCAATTCAACGAGTTAAGCTCTGTTTGCACGTGCTTGGTTTAATGAGGAACCCTTCACCTGTGAGTACTCCTTTGCCCAGGAGAGACCCTGCAGCTAGCAGAGCACGCGGTCACCTGCTTCAGCGGCTAGCCTAGCCTCCACCAGCTGTATTTCACCACTTAGGGCTTCAGGTATCCATTAACACACCCTCATGGAGCAGAATGTGTGTTTTTCTGTTTCTGCACACTGTGCTGGAGATGGGGGAGGAGTTGGGGTGGCCAGACTTGCCTCGCTGAGGTCCTTTCGCCTGTCTCTGTGCAACATGTGTCTGACTTTGTCCACTGGGAGAAGGAGAGCATTCTCTGAGGACCCTGAGGTGTGAGGCTGGAGAAGCACAATGTTTCTGGCTGAAAGCAGGGGCTGGAGAGGTCGCCAGCATCACTTCACGGCTCTGCTAGCTGGGAATTGTAATTACAGAACTGGGCAAACTTCAGTTATTTTCCACTCGACTTTAAAGCAGGGAACTAAGTTCCCCCATCTTTTCCAGCTGAGACCTCACATCTGAGAATTTGTCCCAATGTCCCACGTCTCTGTCCTGCTGGGCATCCTCCTTCCTCCTCCCTCACCACCCTCACAAACACTGGCTCTTTTTCCAACTCCACCACTGTGTCCTGCCCCTCCCCCAGCCCTCCTCCTGCTGTGCCCTCAGGAGGCGAAACCAGGTCACCTCTGTGGTCATTAACAGACACAGACCTTGCTTTTCTCCACTAAGAGGTTTTTGGCCATGTCCTAGGATACCCTAGACACCAAGAAAAAGATAAAACAAGCAGCTAACGACTGGCATAGAACAATTGAGGTGTTTGCGTATGGGACAGAGTATCGGTGCACACCCAACAGTATTCCTATGTCTTTCTCAAGCAGAATTATGACTTGAGCTGGTTTTGAAAATTAAAATTTTGAGCCGGGCTTAATGATGCAGGCCTATAATTCTAGCACTGTGGGAGGCTGAGGCAGGAAGATTGCAAGTTTCAGCCCTGGCTGGGTAGCTAGGTAATTTAGCAAGACTCTGTCTTAAAATAATAATAAATGGGATGAAAATTTAGCTCAGTGCAAACAAAGATCCTGGTCCATCCTCAAATTAAAACTTTAGTATATGGAGCTTGATTTGGGATATTGAATAATTGTTTTTAGGCTTCACACCAAGACCTTTCTTCTTAGCTACATGGATAAAAAAATATAAGAAGGGAGCGAACTATGAATTTTTTTTTTCTTTTCAGTAATCCTTTCAAGGTACTATATCAAGCTACCATGGGAACAGGGTCTCTTGGTGCCTTAGTTTCCAACTCTGTACAACAGGGTGAGTTGCTGTGAGCATCACCTAGCGGTAGCAGTGGTACATTGTTCACAATGGCGGATCTTTACATTTTGTTGCCTTACGTGACCATGTGACCAGACAAGGGCGGAAAGGGAAAGGAGGGATAAAGGTAATGATGTTGTGATGGACTTGGCCCTGAGCCAGTGCCTTAGATCTTCTTGGGAAGATTGTGAATCCTGCCAATAAAAAAGGCAGGGGGCGGGACCTGCAGCCTAGGGATTTAAGTCGGTACCGACCATGTTTTCAATGTGCCTCTCTCCATTTGCATGTGGGAAGGTCACCCTTTTTTGCAAAAAGAAAATTAAAGCCTCATACCCTGTTGTCCATGCCTCCTATGTCCATCCTTTGTTTGGACAGGTAAATTTCTACAAGCCATTTCTAACAGTTGCTAACAGTATAAGATGGTTAATGGAGTTAACCAAACGAGTCTGCATAAAGCATCGAGCACTCTTTCAGGCATGCAGAAGCCTCCTGGCCTTGAATGTGATGCTTTCAGGAAGATGACGCAGACAGCCCAGAGACCCTGTTTCCTTGGCCTGTCCGGGCTGACATAGCCCAGAATCCCTGAGTCAGGGGACTTGTCTGCTCTTGGGAGGTCTTGGGAGGGTCCTGCCTGCATGTCGGGGGCAGGTGGAGCCAGTAGCACAGTGAACTTGTAGGGTGCAAAGAAGATGCTGGGCTCCCAGGGACAGCCCAGCGTCCAGAGATGCTCCAGTGGTCCAGTTACCTCCAGATGGAATGTGACAGCTCAGCTCTTCCAGGCTGGCTGTGAGATACACACTGTCGGGTACAGGGTCCGGGTTGTAGCTTGGAAATTAAGTAATTACAGTACCACAGGAGCTCTATTTGGCTGTGAGGAGATGGACATGGCTGACCCCAGTTTATGTGGGTTTTGGGAATACTTGTCTTTGGAAGGAGGTGGGTAGCCACAGTGCAGGGTTCTGTGCTCACCCAGGTTCCATCTGCAGAGGATCCAAGGAATAAGGACAGTGCAAAGGGTGCAGGGTCTAGGGGACCAGTGCCCAGCAAGCCCCTGTGGCACTTCACCACAGCGGAGGGGCAGAGGTGGCAGAGGCAGAAACAAGGACTGTGGTGCCTAGGATGGCGGGTGCCCAGCAGCAGGCAGGGCTCAGGTTTCACCCCGGGATCTGTGGCTGCCAGTCTCAGGACGTTTTAAGGGCTCTTGATTTTGAGCCTCAGTTGGCCTCTGGTGACCCCGAAGTTCCTCCAGAGCTCTGGAAGTGGGTGAAATGAGAGAGGAAGAGGAGAGTAAGGTCAGAGGAGGCCAGAACCTGGTAACCTATGAGCGCTGGAGCGTCTTGGCCTGCTCTCTGTGACCCCCCTCCCGCCATCTTGGTGGCCCATACCTTGGTGAACTCTGATTCCACTGCTAGCTGAAATATTTCCTCAGGGTCCTAGTGCCACCATTCTTTGCTGATTCTTAAATAGTCCTTCAGCTGGGGCTGAAAGAAATGGCTTAGTCTCAGTCTGATCTTAGTGGAGTCTTTGCCATCTTCCTTTTTCTACTTTAAAGTGAAGTTTATTAATAACTAAACTGGGACTAATGGCACAGAGCTGTTATCCCAGCATTCTGGGAGGACCACAAGATTGAGCCCAGTCTGGGCACCTTAAAATCAGAAATAGACTGTGGATGTAGCTCAGTGTGAAGGTGGTGGGTTGGATCCTTGCTTCCACACACACAAAAAAAGGAATAATTAGTGTTCCATGAAGCTTACCATTGTGAGGTATATGAGTTGTAAAAATGTTTGCATTTGAATAACCACCAGAACTGTCAGGTACAGAGGAGTTCCCTCTGCCCTAAATGACCATCCTGTCCCCATCCTCCCTACGGCCCATGACAACCTCTGTTACACCTTCTGTCCTTGTCATTTGGCCTTTTCCAGGAGGAAGACATAAATGGAACCATGAGTATGTTCAGCTGGGCCTTTTAAGGAGAAGGAGCGGGGTACCCTAGGCCCTGGTATAAGGCACTTGGCCTGTTTGCATCTGCTGTGATGATGTGTGCCCCCGCTGTTGGGCCTAGGACAATGATGTGGGGCATTTTCACATCAAGGGGCCCACAATGTCTGCAGTATATGTTGAGCATTTCCTATGTGTACTTCTTAAATCCTGGTAATACTCTTACAAGTGTTGGATTATGGTGATTGAGGATCAGAAATGTTCAGTGACTGACCAACGTCACACAGCTGAGATGCGAGCCCAGTTCTCTCCTCACTGTTTCGGATGGTTTTTGAGCTGAGTTGTTGATGATACCATGAGTTACTGCTAAGGCTCTGGCATCTGGACTGAGGTTAGAGAGTAGTAGAGGTAGAAAAGCATCCCTCAGTGTATCCCTCCAGGCTCTGTAAGGGGGGCTCCCTTCCAAGTGAAATAGTCAGCTTTAAAGTCATGTGTGGCAGTGCATACCTGTAATCCTAGTACTTGGGAAGCTGAGGCAGGAGGATTGCTGTGAGTTTGGGGCCAGCTTGGGCTATGTAGTAAGTTCAGGACCAGCCTCAACTATAGAAAAAGAGCCTGTCTCTAAAATAAAATAAAATAAGTTTGCTTTAGACTCTCCTTAGGTTATGCATTTGTTGAGGCATGATTTTTAGCAGTGAGAATTTGCACGCTTGTGAAAGCCCGCCACCTGAGGATAGGGCAGCCTGGGAGCAGAGGGGCCCTCTGGGGATCATCGGCAGCCTAGGGTGGGCTCATCCCCAGAACACAAGCCTCCTGAGCTGGGTCAGACTTCTCCATCCTCCTGCCTGTGCCCCCTGCAGAGACCAGAGCTCTCACCTTGGGTGAGCAAAAGCCAGGCCCGTGGGACCTCACCTCAGCTCCAGGAAAGTAAGGCTGTCCTGACAGATGGTCGGGTGAACAGAGGCCAGCAGAGGCTGGGCACTGCACGTGCTGGCCAGGGGAGAGCGTAAGTAAAGGACAATATCGCAGTCTTGGGACCAAGAGCCACTAAACCTTATGGGTAATGGGTTTTTCATCCCCTGGGTAATAGGATACACCAAAAAATGAGGACATTACTTAGTGAGTCCCTCACCTCCCTGGCCCCATTCAGCAGAGTTGGAGAAAGGACATTGCCCAGCATCGAGCCGTGTGTGGATTTAATGGGGTTTCCAGCTAAACCTTCCATCAAATTTACAGCTACGCCTGTCTCCTGACCTTCCCCCTCTTGCACATTCTTTTCAGAAATGAAGCTGTGTGCAGGCTGTGCGGTGTCACGTCCCCCACGGTGGAGATATACAGCTTGGACCAGGGTGGAGACAGTGGATTTAATCAGGCCGGGTCCCTGCAGTTCACCTGCCCCCCTCGACCCTGTGACATTAGGATGGCCATTGTGGTCCAGTGGGAGTGGACAGCACAGAGACAGTGGGTGTTAGTTACTCTGCCAGCCTTGTGCCTGGGCCTGACTGTGCTTCTGCCTCCCGGCTACGCCGAGACCCACGCCTCCAGGGGCTAGGTGAGACGGGTCACTGCCCTGCACTTTCCTGTGCCCCAGCCTCCTGTCCTCCTGCTGTTGTGTCAGCCTGGGCTCTTGGGGTTACTTCTGCCCGCTGTACTGCTTCGGGCTCCTTCTGTCCTTGAAGGTGCTCAGCGTCACCTCTAATACCCCCCTTCTCCCTTCCAAATTCTACCTACCCTCTTTCATGGTCCAACTAAAATGTCACAGCCTACAGGAAGCTTTCCCTGACACTTCTCCCCAACCCCTAGCAGGAGGGGTGCCCTTCTAGGGACTGCAGGCACAAAGCCAAAGACACAAATTGGGCTGGGTGGCACAAGCCTGTAACTCCAGCACTTGGAGAAGCTGAGGCAGGAGGATCACAAGTTTGAGGCTGGTTCCCAGCCTGGGAACTGTAGCAATGTAGCGAGATCCTGTCTCAAAATAAAAACACAAAAAGTGCTGAGAAGTAACTCAGGAAGAAAGCCTTGGGTCCAAACCCCAGCACAGAAAAGACAGAGACGAAGAAAGAAAGGTGGACAGACAAATACGCTGTATTTCCCTAAAGCCTACTGTCTGTCAGCCATCCAGGGCTTCTCGAGGCTCTGCCTGCCTCTGCATGTCCAGGTGCTCCTGGGTCCGGTCGACAGAAGAGCCAATGAGTAGATGCTGTCGTTGGCCTGGGGCCGGGCCCCAGAGAGTGAGGGTGCTGCCTGGCTGCCAGCCTCCTTTTACTTTGTCTGTGCCCTGAAATCAGTGGGGGCTCCAAGTTCTCGGCCCCTCTGCTGGCCTCCAGGTGGCTCCCCTGCACCTGCCCCAGCCTCAGACCTGCCGCGTGGCCTTCCAGCTGACCTGGCTCCATTTCCTGCTGTGGCGCCCTGCGGGCAGCTCAGTCTTTGGCTTCTCCTCCAGGCAGCCTGTGTTTTCAGACCCTTCCCTTCCTGACCCATGTTTGTTTCACTGGCTGCCTCCGTGGGCTGTGGCGGGGGCCGTAGCAACAGACCATGTCCAGTGCCCACTTGGATGGCCATCACATGAGGTGGTTGCTGGCACAGGAGGCATCCAGCAGGTGGGCAGTGACCCAGGCTGAAGGCCCACGGAAAGCTGACATAGAAAATTGTCTCAGCTGCCGAGAGGCAGAAAGCCCCTGTGCTGTTGCTGGAAGATGACAGCGGGTACAGGAGGGGGACCCTGGCAGCACCCAGCTGCAGTCCACTCAGCTGGGGTGGAGAGAGGGTCATCTGTGACATGACTGTCAGCACTCAACTGGTCACCATCCCCTGTGGGACCAGGAGGACAGACTGTTTTCTTCATTTTGTGCCTCTGAAAAAACACAGGAAGGGAATAACCCGGCTATAGTAGCCTTCCCGTGTATTTGCAGTTTGTGTCACCTAAAGTCCATCATGGTCCAAACATTTTGTGAAAAATTTCAGATGTAAACAATGCACTGTTCAGCTGAGCAGTTCAGAGTATTGTAATAAAAATCCCTGTGTCCCATTTCACCGTGCCCTGGGCGTGATCCTCTCTCCGTCCAGTGTGTCCACTCTCTACGGTGTCTCTATTGTCTGTTAGTCGTTTGGTAGACTTCCTCATTGTCATGTGGCTATTTCAGGGTGCAAATCAACTAGCCTTGGTTTTACTTAGAAAAGACCCCGAAGCCGAAGAGGACTGATGCTGGTGATTCTATTGTGATATATGTCTTTTATAATTGCTCGTTTTATTATTACTTCTTCCATTGGGCAGCTTTTCACACAATTTGGAAAAGTTTATTCAGCTCATGGATTGAGACGTTTCAGTGCAAGGTCAGCTGTCTCCATGGTAAGAACCGAGCAGCCGAAGGCTGTGGTGGAGTGAAGTCCCTTAGTCATGAAGGCTGGTGACTAGAGCAGCAACAGGGTAAGAAGGGCAAGGGACCCAGTTACACCGATTTGTGTGTGAGCCTCCTACTGACCTCAGTAGGCAGGGATCTTTATTCACATTTTACAAAAGAGCTTGGGAAGGGGAGCTACAGGATCATGCCCGCTTCTGGATTGCTTCCTGGCCTTCCTGGGGGACACGAGCAGGTGGGGCAAGAGTGCCAATGCTAGGAGACTTTCCAGGAGGCTCCTAGGATCCAGGCAAGGGATGCAGGGACTGCAATGGGTCTGTGGCATCCTCCACTCTGGCTCCAAAATGTGTTGTGAGTAATTTGGGGATGAGGAGGAATCCAGGATTATGCTGGCTGAATGGTCTTCCGGACCTTTGCCTAGTGTGGGTGTCTGCAGCAGGAGCAGGCACAGGGGTGTGGGAAGAACGTGCTCAGCTCTGTCCGTGGCACGTGATACACTCAAGACTACTGGGGCTTGTGCAAGGGAAGGACAGAAAGATTCAGGGCTCACAAGAGAGGTCTGGGCCCGCCACGCCAGTGCAGAAATGGTGACGTGTCACACACTGTGTGTTTCTCCGTGAGTTTAACTGTAGGAAAATGGTTGGATCCTCAAACACACCCTAGCGGGTAGTCCCTGTGATCACTGAAAACAGGCAGCTCAGGGTGACTCAGGATTCTCCTCTCAGTGGGAACCTGCACCAATGCTCCCCAAGTTAGACCAGCTCCAGCCAGAGCACCCAGCCTGTAACTGTCACTCCTTTCCTTGCTGGGCTGGGTGTTGGGTTTCCCAAAGCTTGCAATCGAAAGCAGCCAGAGCTATGAGTAGCCAGCCAGCGCCAGAGCTTGCGACGCTGGGAAGGCCACTGTTTGCGGTTAGCCTTGAGTCAACTTGTGCCACGCACTTGGGAGCTGTTCCAAAGGGGCGGGTGCACACACAAATCATGAAGCTAATCAGAAGTTGGGGTACTTAGTGCGCTGTGTACACAGTAATCATTGTTGCGAGTGCCCTTCTCCCACTCGGGCCATTATGCTGAGACGGGGGCTGTTTGCCTGGTTTTGTCTGGCCCACAATCTTCATTCACTTGATGGATTGTCAGGGTCGGGGGTCTCCTCCTGGGGAAACAGCAGAGTGGCTTCTCAGCGGACTCTTCAGAGGAAGGGGAGTGCTATGCCAGCATTTGCCCACGTCCTTGAGAGGCCCCCGGGATCTCAGTGCCGGACTAGATCAACATGACAGGCTGCTGCAGAGCTGTGGGCGCCTTCACAAGCCCGTTTGTGGCCCGTGCGCAGTTGCTGCCCCGGGAGAGGTGCCGGCTGCGTTGTTTGTCTCGCTGGCTGTGGTGGCCTGATGTGCAGCCTAAGTTTGCCAAAGTGATTTGGAGTGGCCTTTCCCCTAAGACAGCCTGCCCTGTCACCTGCCACCTCCCTGGCTGGATGATGTTGAACAAAAAGCCTCCAGAGGGAGTCGGAGATGGGGTGAGGTGTGGGCTGTAGGAGGGAGGGCAGCTGGGGTCAACAGTCTTGGGTGCCAACATACCCTGCAATTTGGCATTGCTGTTGTCTCTCTTGGCGGAGTAGCAGATGTTTCTGGTTTTATTTTGGGTGTTTTCCGGGGACACCTAGGACACCTGTTGATTCTGTTTTGTGGGACGGGATGTGGAGGCTCCCTCATTCTTTTGAGCCCCTTGGGCATGACTTTTATCTTTACTTGCATGGCTTTTTTTCCCTATGGTCACAAAAGACCCTTGGCAGATGGCTGGGCGTAGAGTGGGCTGACACAGCTCTAGACTCACAGATCACGAAGGGTTGCTTTGTGAAGCCAGTGTTTGGTATAGACATGGGCCTGTAGGTTTTTGTTTAGTTTGCATGTTGTAGGGGAATTGGGAGATTTAAAAAAATATTTAAATCCAGATTCAAGACCATCAGGCATTTTTTTTGACATATGCAGAAATGTGTAATCAGAATGACTCTATTAATGATGCAAGTTTTTTTTTTTTTTTCTGATGAGTATTCTATTTAGAGTTGCTACTTCTAGCAGCGGTTCCAAAACTTTTCAGATACTAGGGACCAGTTCAATTAAAGACAAGGACTAGGGGAGTGACGCTCCTGCTGTCAGATCAGTAGTGGCACACTTAGGAACATGTGATAGGAGGTGGTGCTTCGCTCATCTCTTTGGGGGCCTGATCCGTCCAAGGCTGTAGGGGCCCTCTGACTTCATAGGGTTCCATATCTGGGCTGGATGCACCGCTGGGCTTGGGCCCCATAGAGACACTGAAGGTGACCCCACCGTTGGCTGAAGTCTCACTACTGAATCCTTGGTTTAATAGGGCCTCACAACTCACATTCTGTTAGTGGCGATTTGATGTTTCTAGTTCTTACATGAGGCATTTGAGTTGTTCCCCCCAATAAAAACAGGGAACCATGTCTCTCTTCTTTTCATTTGTAGAGGTAAAATGAAAGAGGCCCTGGGCTAGACAACTCTGAGGACTTGGCCGAGAAGAGACCTTTCTTTAGCAAGGCCCAGAGAGATGGAGTGTGTCTCATACCTGGTCTTCAGGGAGAGAAGTGTGGGAGGGAAATAGGGTATGTGTTAATTAGCTTCCATTGCTATAACAAAATGCCTGATACAGGGTACTTATGAAATAAAAAAGTTTATTTAGCTCACTTTTGGAAGCCCAAAGTTTCAGGTTGAACTGGCAGGGTGGTGGGCTCTGCCACTGATGAGGGCAGCAGATGGCACATTCTGACAGGAGTGAGCAGTCACATCTTGAACTGGAGCAGGGAGATGGAAAAGAGGTGGAGTTCCACAGTTCTTGAGATCATGACCCCAACAGAGGCCCTACCTGTCAACCCAGAAGCTCCCAATACTACTGCCACTCTGAGGACCAAGCCTTTGACATAGGAACCTTTGGTGGGGGAGGGGGGCTCTACCCATATTCAAAGCATAGCAGATGGCTACAGAGAAAAAAAAAAGTTTTAGCTTTTTTTGTTTTGTTTTGTTTGTTTTTCTATGCTCCTGCCTCTCAGAAAAGGCTTGGAAAAAGTTGGAAGATACATATGTCATTTTAGCCCATTGCAAAATTCTAAGGAAGCTTGAATAGCTGGTCCTTTGCCTTTTATTTTCCTGGCAAGTCCTGTGCCACCTTGATCTCGTCCTCAGAAGGTGATTGGAGGGTACCAACTTGGCAGGTGACAGTGAATAAAGTACTGTCCACTGTGGTCTTTAGGATGCAGGGCCAGGCACAAGGTCCTCAGATTTGCCACCAAAAACATGATCTATAAAAGGAGCTGTTGATAAATTGGATCTCACCAAAGTGAAAAATTGTGTTCTTCAAAAGACCCTGTTGAGAAGATGAAGAGTTCAACTGCAGATTGGGAGAAAATATTTGTAAACCGCCCATCTGACAAGGGACTCATGTCAAGGTACAGAAGGCTGTCTTAGAAGTCAACAGTAACGCGAAACAGCTCAACTAGAAATCGATAAAAACCACAACGAGACATTTCAGCAAGGAAGATGTATGAAAGTGGTGTGGGGAGCGGCGCACGCCTGGAATCCCAGCATTTGGGAGGCCGAGGAAGGAGGACCGCCATGAATTAGGGGGGCCAGCCAGGGCTACCTAGTGAGTTCAGGGCCAGCGTGGGCTACAGGACAAGAACTTGTCAAAAAAAAAAAAAAAGATACTCAGCTTCATTGGGGAAATGTAGATGAGACAACAGTATTTTTAATAGGCAGTTATTAAAATGGATAAAGACATTGTGACAGCATCAACTCCGGTGAGGAATGCTGAGCTGCTGGTGGGAAGGGCACGTGGTGCAGCCGTTCTGAGGAAGAGTTTGGCAGTTTCTCATAAAGCTAAACATACAATATATAACCCAGCAAATCGCACTCTTGGGCATTAATCCCAGAGAAGTGAAAATGTGTGTTTATACTAGAACTTGCACAGAATATTTACAGCAGCTTTATTGATACTAACCAAAAACTGGGGACACCCGAGATGCCCTTTAGTGGTCAAGTGGGTAAACAAACTGGGACCTGTCTGTGCCAGAGAGTATACTCAGCAATAGAAAAAGAGCAGTCCTTATTTTTATTTTTTGTGCTGGTGATCAACCCCAGGGCCTTGCTCATTATAGGCAAGTAAGTGCTTTATCGCTGAGCTCACATCTTTAGCCCCAACATAAACAGATTAGTAGTGGATGCTCCCACCTGGATAAGTCTCTAGGAAGTTACACACCAGGATGGACCTGCTGCTTGTCTTGACTGAGGTGATGGCTTGATGGAGCACGTCTGTAATGAAATGTGTAGATCCAGATGCAGATGTGTGCCCTCATGTACAAGAAGACTGGGACAATCAAAATAAGATGAATGGATGTATCAGTACCAAAATCTTCAGTCTCTTTTTCCCCCTGCTCTACTTTATGCAGTTTGTTTTAGTTGGCTTTTTGTACGATAATGAATCCCAGAGAAAATCAGTTTCTCAAGAGAAAAATATCTTATTTTTGGCTCATGGTTTTGAAGGTTCCAGCCCACGATTGGCCAACTCCATTGTTCTGAGCGTGTGGTGAGGCTGCACCTTATGGCAGCAGAGATGAGAAAAGGGAAAAAATTACTCACTTCATTGTCAGGAAGTAGAAGAAGAAATGCAGGCTAGAATTCCAGTCTTCCCTTCAAGGGCACACCACCAGCTAACTAGTGACATATTACCACTCCTTAGAGGTTCTACCACCACCACCCAGTGGCCTGATCTCAGGACCAAGCCTTTACACATGGGTCTTTTGGGAAATGCTCAAGACCCAAACATAGAGCAGCTGCACTTGAGTCTAAAATTATCTCAAAATAAAAACAAAGCATGCAGTAGAGATTAAGTCATGTGTCTTCACTAGCTCCTCCCCTGCAGGCCAGCCATGCAGTTCTCTGAGAGCCAGGCCTCCTGGGTCCTGTGTGTTATGTGGACTCCCATGGGATAGGGAGGTAGAGTGGGGTCCACCGTAGCCTAGCAGTAGGGAAGGAGTAAGGTCGTGGTGAAGGACGAGAGTGGTGGTGGGGGAGGGGGGTGTGCCTTGCCTCCGGCCCTGCCCACCTCTAGGAGTTTACTTCCTGGGAGCCCTATTTCTGCTGCTCTCTTCCCAGAATTGTGTCCACTCGTTCATTCATCAGTTGATCCATTTGTTTGCAGGGATTTTTGAGGATCCCCTGGGCACCAGGCAAATTGAAAACGTAGACCCAGGGAGTTGCTGGGTAGATGGGTGTGGGGAGCAAGACGGGACACAAATGCTGTACAGTCTCTGCTGTGGTAGAGATGAGCAGGTGACCCTCACCAGGAGTGGGTGCAAGGGTTGGGGTAAAGGTAGGGAAAGAGGAGACCACGGTACTTTCCTAGAGGAGGTAATGTTTGAGCTGCCTTTGGAGAAACGCCAGAGAAGGAGTTCTTTGAGAGGAAGATTGCCCAAAGGTTAGCTGCCTGGCCTTGAATTCTGGTTCTGCTTCACCTCTCTCTCAGTTTCCTTTTCTGCAAAATGAGAGCAGGAGAAGACCTTATGAATGGGGATTATCATGAGGATCAAATGGGTTGACACTTGTCCCTAATGAGCGCATTAAAAGTGTTTGATGAATCAAGTACCGTGTCTCTCACAATCTGTGGGGAACAGGTTTCAGATACCAAAATTCACAGATGCTGAGCTCCTCTTCTAAAATGGTGCTGCCTTAAGATACGTTTATGTTGCTAGGATGCAATACCCCCAAACCACAACTTATTCAGGAAGGAAAGGTTTATTTTGGCTCAGTTTTAGAAGATCTCAGTTCGTTCACAGGTGGCTGCAATGGTGGAAGGGTTCTACAGAGGCCCAGAGAAGGGTTGTTCATTCCAGGGTAAGACAGGAAGCAGCAAACAAGGATGGGCGGAGCTAGTGTATTCCCTTCCAGGTCATTTCCACTGAGTCCTGCCCCACTGATCTGCCCCTTCTGACCAGGCCCCACCACTTATCAACACAGGAAATCAAAGGATTAACTCCTGTGATAGAATCACCTTGCAAACACCCAAACATATGGCTTTTGGGGGGACATTACAGATCTAAACCACGACAAGTGTATTTGCGTGTAGCCTGTTGCACATCCTCCCATATACATTAAATCACCTCTAGATGACTTGCAACCCCTAATGCAATGTAGGTATAATAAATAGTTGTTACACCTTATCACTGAGGGAACAGTGCCCCAAAATATCTGTTCATGTCCAGTTAAGATGCAGTTTTTAAAGTATATGTTTTTGATCTGCCTTTGGCTGAATCCACAGATGGGAAACCTGCTGATACAGAGAGCTGATTGGAGAGGAAGTAAATGATACAGGGCTACAGAGAAAAAGTGACAACAGCTAGAGGAGAAGGAGCTGAGAAAAAAGTAGGTTAGTAATCAGTGAAATATGAGTAAATAAGATATGAAAGTTAGGAAATTAAGAAATAACTAGATTTGCCTACATGTCTGTCACTTTAAGTATATTTATGTGGTGTAGATTTAAGTTCATTTAATGTAGCAATGTGATACAGTTTTAACTTTGTTTTGTTGTAGCAATTCACTTATGAAAGTTTATCCTGAGGAAATTGATTGAGGTAAAGATAACCTTGTGAATGTACAAATATGCACCTTCCAGTATTCAGTTAAGGCAATTGAATTTTATTTATTTATTTTTTTTTTCTTCTTTCCCAAATTAACTGTCCTTTTGAACTACATGCTTATAATTATTTTCTAGTGTGAACTGGTGGGTAAGGCCAGGTTTAACAATAACAACAAAAATATAGGAACATCTGGAAAAAAAAACTTTTGGTGACTATCCCAATGAAGGGATTGGTTGGATTCAGAGAGGAGATATCAAGATTTGACTACTGCGAACCCATTAGAGGAATAGGAAGCTGGGGTGGAGTGGTGACTTGAGTGAAATGACTTAGGTGCAGAAGATTAATATGTTAAACACTGTATGGTTTCTTGGACTTGGAAGACCCAGAACACAGACATTCTTTGGAACTATATGAAGTGAGCCGGAGCTGGGGGAAGGGACAGGGAGGGGGTGGGAGGGTAGAAGATGGGAAGGGATTGTGAAGTCGATGTAATACATAGATGTACGAAACACCCAAATTCATTGTAGGTACTATGTATTACATTTGTATGTTAATAAAAAATAGTGGGGGAAAATGATACAGGGCTAAAGAATTTGATGGGAGCCTCCCTCCAGGAGGGTGGGGGTGGGACGTGAGGGCAGGCAGTGAGCGGGACCTGGTTCTATGCTGGAGTCTCTGAGCCGCTGCAGAGGTGCTGCATTCATATGCCTTCCCTTCTCTTTCCTTGGAAATCATCCACTTCCGGCACCAGGCTCTGTTGAGAAAGAGGCCCACACATGTGCTGAAGACAGAGATGGGAGACCTCGGAGGTTTGAGAGAAGCTATATGGATAAGATCCCTAGAACAGTGGTTCCTCTTTGCGTGACATCCCCATGTGTGGTCAACCCCAGACCCTGTTGAGCACACGGACTCCCCTCTCCCCTCCTCTTGGAGCCACCTCAGCTATACAGAGGGGTGTCATCTCCTTGGCCTGCTTAACCCAAGGCTCTGGGCAAGTGTGACGTCTAAACAGGCATTCGTGGAAAGTATTGTCCCGTTGTCACCTGTTCCCCACCTGTCTCTCTTCCGGGTCACCTGAAAGGGAAGGTTTTGTCTCTTTGCTGAAGTCACCAAGATGTCCCGACCTGGCTTGGCCTTTTGGAGGTTCTCTTGGGTCACAAGGAGAAAAGGAGGGGGGACCTCTGGGAGCTCTGGGAGGGCTGAAGTTGGGCCCAGGAGCCACACAGTTCTTTCCATGGTGGTACTGCTGGATATGGCCCAGGGAGGCCTGTGGGACCTGGAGCAAGGCCAGGCCTGCTTGCCCTTCAGAAACATGGGTGCATAATCCCTGCTCTGTGTCTCCCAGCTAGCAAAGGAGCTGCAGGGTGGCAGGTTCTGGGGTTGGTCCAATGCCAGCTTGGGCCATGAGTGTCTGACATAAAGGTGCATTCCCCATACTTACTGCTACTGTGGTCCTCAGCGGGTCTCTGCTTGTCACAGCTGGTCCCCTGGCAGCAAGCCAGGGTACCACAAAGTCTACACCCGTGATCACCAACCCAAAGAGAAAAGACCACTGCGGAACTGGCGTGTAAACATCCCTTGCCCTGGCAGTGTGTACGTCAGTCACCTTCCCCACAGTGGTTTCATCAGCCATCTCACCCTCAGTGGGGTCCGCGTGAGCCCCCCTCATCCCACTGTGGTGTCCACATCAGCCCTCACCCCACAGTGGAATCCACGTGAGCTCCACCATTCACACTGAGCTACATCCTGGCCCATTTTCTAGGTTTGATTTTGAGACAGGGTCTCTTGCTAAGTTGCCCAGGCTGCGATCCCCCTGCCCCGGCCTCCCAGGGTGTTGGGATTACTAGCCTAGGCCATTAAGCCTCGAGCTTTATTTTTATTTTAGTTTGAGTTCTTGTTATAGGGCGGAAGTAGGGGAGAAGGGTGGGCTAAAGGTGAATAACCAGATCCAGCCCCTGAAGAGAAAGCTGTGGTAGGAATTGGAGTCTCCTCCCCCAGTTGGGCATGTGTGTGGCGCTGGGACAATTAGGATTCTTGCTGGGTGCGCGCAGCCTGGCCGCAGAGCCTGCCCTGAAGGATCTTCTGAGAACTGGCTCCTTTTTTGGACCATTTGTAAGAGATTTCTCATGGCTCAGTTCCCCTATAGAAAATGGGGAATTGTAAGTCTTACGTAGCTGGAGAAAGAAAGTGACGGGAGTCGGTCTGAGCCAGAGGAGAGAATAAGTGGACAGTATTCATGGCAGAGTCTTGGAAGGAGTTGCCAAAAGAAAGAAAGAAGAAAACCTTTCCACAGACTAAGGAAGACGGACAGGCCTCCGTACTCCCTCCCTGGGACCCCAGCAGAGGGTCGGTGGAGGGGCAGACAATTTGCTGGGTCTCCACTGGGCTCTGCCTCCTTGTTTTGCATAAACCCCAGTAATGACCCCGCCTGAGGGGAGGGGAATTGTGTGGAGCTGACAGAAGTGATTTAAGGATGAGCCACCTGACCCTGTGCTCCCAGCCTCCCCTGCTCCTGCCCTGCCTGCTGCATGGTAATTACGGCCCCAGGCCGAGGCCAAGGGAGGCCTGCTTGGGGTGACAGTCAGGGTCCTCTGGGACTTCGGGAGCGGTTCATGCTTCCTTTCTCTTTGCCCCAGCCCTTCCTGAAAACCCCACTCGCTGCACAGTCTCACTGGGAGCTCCAGTTGCTTTCCTGCCTTTCTGTAGGCACTGGCCCATCTCTCAGGTCTAGACACTTATTGGAAGGAAAACCCACTTGTTTATTTATTTTTTAGTGTGGCTTCTGTGACAGAATTTTGTTCCATTAGAGAAGATTGCTGCCTTAGTGAGAAGATGACTTCTCGGTAGAGAGCTTGGGTTTTAACTGTGCCCCTGGAGACGTTTAACCTGCAGGTCTCAGGAGCTCGTGTTCTGCTCCCTTCACACCATCTTTCTAGAGCACCAGAGTCGTCCCTCCTTACTGCTGGGGGAGGAGCCAGTGGCTGCATGTCTGTGTCCTGGTGGGGACTGGAGCTGGGAAAATGTCCGCCTAAGGCCTGGGAAGGACAAATGCCCGTGCGTGGGAGAAAGCAGGGGCGTGGCTGGTTTAAAGGACACCCACAGACAAGCCCCACAAATGGATTTGCCTCTTTTCTCCTGAATACATGGGACAGACAGTTTTTTTGTTAGTGCCTTAGCGGCCACCTCATAGGCAGGCCCTGGCTGATGGAAAAGGGGGGTTCCCCAGGGCCTGGACCTCCCCGCTGAAGACAGGCACCTCCTAGACCTTGTAGCCCGGCCTGGCCTGGGCTTCCCTTTCCAAAAGTTGAGGACAAAGATTCTTGTCCTCCTTGGAAACCAGGGAGAAAAGAAAAAGATAGCACAGGTGGAAAAAACAAAACAGCGAAAACACTGGGCACAGTGGCACATGCCTATAATCCCAGCAATTTATAATCCTTAGCAAAAGGATCCCAGGTTCTAGACCAACCTGAGCCTGTCTCAAAATGAAATAAAGAGGGCTGAAGATACAGTTCAGTGGTAGAGTGCCCCAAGTGGGGTCTCCAGCACTTAGAAAAAGCAGAACTGAAAGTGGCCGCCGGAGTGGAGCCTAAGTTTTGATTGAACGGGCCATTGAGGAAGGAATACTGTGTGTGAAAAGGAAAGGCAAGGAGATACGCGTTCTCTTTGGAATTGGTGTGCAATTAATGGATATGAAATCCATTTTCTGTTGGACATGCCTCAGGAATCCTGGTGGGTCTAGGGCCACCAGCTTCGTTCGGGTCACTGGTCTCCACTGGTCATCAGCCCCTTCCTCTCCTCTTTTTAGGAGGAAGGATTTGATCTGGTGGCTGGCTGCGGCTGCAGAAAGTTTTTCACCTGTTGCTTTGGCTTTTGCGAAGGGCTTTGAAGTCATGGATCTGACACCCCATCATCAGCTCCTGGTGGGCAGAGGGAGCTTCTCCCTTCAGTGTGTAGACGAGGAAACTGATGAGGCTCGGAGATGGTGTGTGAGGTGTCACTGAGCCGTGTAAAGGTCCTAGGGTTGTGACCCCATTTGTGTTGTCCCCATCTCTCCCTCTGGATCGGGCACAGACAGGCTGCCTCTCACCTGCTCTGTTGGGCTGGGTAGCTCTTGGCATCAGTGTGGCTCACGTTCTTCCCCTTCCCCTCCCTTTCCTCCCCTGAGCACTTCCTAGAGGCAGCCAGCCTCTCCCCAGGCCTGTCCTTGAACTCAGGAGCTGGGTTAGTGGGTGGATCAGATGGACACAGCATGGCTGGGGAGAGTGGAGTCAGTACTGGAGTTACGGGCTCTGAAGCCATTTGGGGACCCCCAGGGACACAGAGGGGCCATGTCTTTACCTGAGAGGACTGAATGGGTTAGGTAGGGCTCAGAGAAACAGCAAGGAGTCTGGAGATGAGCCCAGTAGCCAGGCTGGCCAGTTGAGGTTGGGGGTACATTCGCAGACATAAAGGAGATGGCCTTATGTTCAGAAGAATGCGGCTCCCGAGCCACGTGTGCCAGGATCCTGGGAATCGGGGTAAAAGCTCCCACGCAAAATAGAACCACCAAGAGCCGGCATTTTGTTTTAAAGCCAGGTGTCAGCTGGTCCCTGCCCAGAGCTTCCTCTGACACCCACACACGCAAAACTCTTATGTCACCTTGTCCTGTTCTCTCTCTTTCTTAAGACATCCCGCTCGGACCGCCTCCCGCCTCCCTGGAGTGAGCACTGCGATGCCTGGCTGCAGGGTGTGTGTTTATTGTTACCCTGTGCGGTTCCAAACACAGCTTCCACACACACTGCTTAATAGGGTCAAATAAAAAGGCGAGGAGATCAGGGCAGAGCAAAAAGGAGTCATAAAATACAACGAGCGGGTTGAAGTGGAGGTCTCCGCTTGCCTGGGGGGGGGGCGGGGAGGGGGCTGTCCTCCTCCTGTGGAGGGCAGAGTCCCACCCTGTGCCGGTTACAGGCTCCAGGGGCCTCTGGAGCAACATTACTCTTCTCGTTGAGTGTCCCCAAATGCGGATGCTGTCTGCCCAGTATGTCTCCAGTGGAGAATTCATCAGGCACCACTCAGTCCACATGTGTCCGTGCCGCCTGTAACTGTGTCCATCTTGGAGACGGTATGGTCCTGGATTTTTATTTCCTGCTGCAGAAAATAGGACTCGCCTTTTGGGTCCTACATGTCTTTTGGTCCAGCAGTAGTATGGGTGTTAGGTAGCCAGCCGGAGGGTTCTGTTGGGGTGATAGCATGGGGTTCTAGTGAGTTCCATCTTCCTCTGAGTGGCACGGCCAACCTGTTGTCTCAGAGCTGAGATTGTATTGTCTTCCCCTTCCTCTTCCTCTTCTTGAGCCAAGATCTTGCTCTGTAGTCCAAGTTGGCTCCGAATTCACTTTGCAGCTCACGCTGACCTGAAACTCATAGCAACCCTTCTGCCTCAGCCTCCCAAGTGCTCGGATTACAGGCATGTGCCACCATGCCCAGCTAATGTATTTTCATCTCAGACACTCGTGCAATTCCACAGCTCTCTTAAAGTACACACACACACTATATATATATATAATAATAATAATATGTATATGTGTATTACTTTAGGCTTTTTCATTAGCATAAAACATCTCAGAGAGGCCTGAAGGTTTCCCAGTTTCCCTGTCTGTACAATGGGTGGGCCAGACTGACAGTCCCTTTTGTAGCACTGGTTTTAATTTTGACCATAATTTGCATTCCCTGCTCTGTCTTCAAGCTGGTAAATCGGGTATGGCTTTTCTTGTCCCTTTCCATGATTTCTGTCTCAGTTACTTTTACATTGTTGTGACTCAGTACCCGGCATCCACAAATTTAGGGGAGGAAAGGGTTATTTTAGCTCAGTTTCAGAAGGTCACAGTCCACTCAGGGGTGGCCGGCAGCACTTGAAGTACATGGCAGAGGCAGAGGTGGAGGCAGCTTCTCACGACATCACACACAGGAAGCCAAGTCAAGGCAAATTGAGACTAGTCCTCAAGGAAGGCAGGAAGAAGCATATATATCCTTCCAGGTCTCCTCCCAATGATCAGCCCCTCCTGGATCCAGGTGTGGAAGGTGTGGTAAATCCGCATTACACACCGGTAATCGAGTTTCCATGCTGATAATCCACCCCTCCAGACTAGGTCCCAGCGGGACATGGTTTCGTAGACAATCCACAGCATTCAAATACATGAGACTTTTGGGGGACATTCCAGAGCCAAACCACAATAGTGCCCAAGGATTGAACCCCTACTGCATCCTGCACCACATAGTAGATTTTTAAAAGCTGAAATCCCAAAACAATGGCCATGAAGAAAACAGTTCCAGTCCTAGGAGTTTGGTATTATATTTTCTCCAGACACTTGTTACATTTACAGAGAAAAATATCTCTGTAAACATGTGATATATTTACAGTGAAAAAGAAATAACTAAATAAATATCAGGCATTTAAAATCAGAGTGGTCACCAACACGGAGCAAATGGATGTGGCGAGGGTGTGTTGCTGTGTTTGTGCCATTGCCTCTGGTTTGTGCAGCCAGGAGCGTGGAGCGCGGCTTTAGGGCGGGAAAGTGAATATTTATGGAGTTTCCATGAGGGCGCCACACTTCACAGAGAGTGTCATTCAGTCACTTCCCAGACCTGAGTGGTAAGAGATACCACCACCCAATTTTAAATGAGGAAGCCAGGCCCAGAGACGTTATGTAATCTCTGTAAAATGCCACAGCTTTTCTTGAGGCGATTTCTCCCATTTGGTTGATGCAACCCTGTTCTGAAGCCAGTCCAAGGTCGGCAAAGTAAGGAGCCGTGGGTGTGGTTAGCAGACGCATCTTCAGACCTGGGAGAATGGCAGGGTCCCTCTGTTGCCCGCCCTCCAGGAGGGTGCCAACCCGCACTCATGTTTGTGCCACCTGCCCCGCACTGATGTAAGCTGGTAAAACTGTCCTGGGAGCTGCTAGCCGTGTCCCAGAGCTGGCCTGTTTGGAGCCCCGTGCAGCTGGGCCTTCTGCGCAAATGTGGGTTGGTGGGCTGCGTCTTGGGAGACTGGTGTTTCGCACATCCCTTTGGTATGGAGGGAACCACCCCAGTGTGGGCTAGAGAACATGTTCGTTTCTTTTGTTTAATTAATTAATTAATCAATGTGAGGCACTAGGGACCTTCACAGAGACATATATCCCCAGTCAATATTTAAATTTTTATTTTGAGACAGGGTCTCACTACCCTACTAAGTTGCCCAGGTTGGGCTTAATTTCACCATTCTCCTGCCTCAGCCTCTCAGGGTGCTGAGATTATGGCTCTGTACTGTGCATCTGACTAAGAGGTCGCTTCTGAGGGCTTCTTTTTTCCTTTTTTGGAAGTGTGCCCCTGCCCCAGCTTAAGGGTTTCTCACGCTATAACTGTGGCAAAGATGTCCCAGGAGGAAAGTGCAGGGAGACAGGTTGGACAGCCTCAGCCTGCTCCAGCTGACTGTGCAGTCTGCTCCCATTGGGCTGCCCTGTGCCTTCTGTCCTATCTGGGTGTGGCAGTCGTGGAGCTGTGTGGGTACAGCCTGCAACATGCTGAACCTGGGAGCTGGGCCCTGCAGCCCTCCACAGTGTTTCCCTGAGCTCAGTACTAGGGCCCGGTGTTGCCTCTGCTGGGTAGGAAGGACAGGGCCCTCCTCTTCTCTCTGTGGCTGCCGAGGGCTAAGTGAGGTAACAGATGAAAATATGCTTTAGACATGAGGTTCACCTAGTGAAAACACATGCAGGCTGTTTCTCTGTTGGTCACCAGCCCAGGTGGAGACTTGTAGTAAGAGGTAGGACTCTACCAGAGACAAGGGGCCCTTTGTGGTGCTGCCGTGGTGAGTGCCTGCTTCTCTAGGGTCTTGTGTCTCCAAGCTGCAACCCCAGTTTCTGATTCTGTGGGTTTGGGATGGTGCCGCTCATTTGCGTTTCTAACAGGCCCCAAGAATCCTGAGGGTGCTGGCTCAGGGCTACTACAGCTGTGGCAGCTGCCAGGAGACATTTGCTTGGACTTTTAAACACACAGCTGCTGATGCCACCACTGCTAGGTTTGGTCAGCAAGGCCTGAGGCATGTGCCCCCAAGTCCCAAAGCCGGTTCTAATTGTGAACTAAATTGCCAGTTTTCCACAAAGGCCTCAGTAGCTGCTTTGGTGATCAGTACATAGGTTCTGAGTGTTTATTGCCTCAGTTTCTCCTTTTTGTTGAAGGGATGAAGAAACTGGCCCCATAAGGGCAAGCAGATGAGGGCCAGCTCCTTCCCGGCCCTGGAGAGTGGGTTCGCTGCCTCCCCACTGTCTTTCACTTTCCCAGCTGGGATGTGTGTGGCCGGAGTGGCACCTAGGCAGCAGACGCTAGAGGGGTTGAGCAGCTTGCTCAGGATGGCAGGGAAGCCTGGGATTGACCTACACCCACCAAGCCCCAGGTCCAGATTCAGGGTCTGGTGTCAGAGCTGAGAAAGGAGCAGATCATCCATCAGAGAGTCTCTGTGGTCACTCAGGTCACTCATTTCCTTTTGGATATTTGAGAATTTGAATTCTGCGTCTGGGAGCCTAGCTCAGTGGTTAGACGGCTTGCCTAGGCTCTGGGTTCCATGCCCAAGCATTATTACATGAAAATTAGCTGGACATGCTGGCTCCTGTAATCCCAGCACTAGGGAGACTGAGGCTGGAGGATGGCCATGAGTTGGAGGCCAGCCTGGGCTACATAGTAAGTTTAAGGCTAGCCTAGACTACAGAGCAAGACCCAAAGAATTTGGAATCCTTATTTATTTTCCTCTCTTCTCCTTCAGCAAAAAAGAGCAAACATAAGCCCCTCTGCCAGGTGAGGGGAAACCTCACCTTTCGGGGTGTGCTTGCACTAGCTGTGTATGCTTTCTCACACGCCAACACACTTACCCTTCACCCCGACTCACATCTGCAAACAGGTCTTAAATGAGTGTTTTCTTTCAAAATAAAGCCACTTACGCTTTACCAAAATGGGCTTCAGACATGGAATTCACGTTTGGCAGGTGCCTGTGCTCCCTGTTTTACTGAGTGTGCACCATTGTAAATTAAGTGAAGTCACCATGTGCGCGCGCACCCCCCCCCCCCATGGTTCTGGAAGTAGGGCTGTTCCTAAGTAAAAGATAAATTATAGCAGGATCTAAAGAGGCATCATTTAAAAAGTGTCAGGATACAATTGGGTTCTTAAAAACCATGCAGAGCTGCTAAATTCACATGAAAATTGAGTGGAGCGGGATTGCCCAGGGTGACAACGTCCTTGGCATTGATTTATCCCATCCGTGTGGCCAAACCCATTGCTTTAGGGCCCTGGTGGAGAGGCAGCATCTGCTGGGGCGGGCGCTGCTCCGGGGTCTGTGAGGATGTGCCTCACCCCAGCCACCGGCTAGATCTTTGAGGAACGTGAAAAGATCGAGGAAGCCAGTCTGGGAGAAAGGTGCCAGCAAAAGCCTGTTTCAACAGGGAATACATTTCCCCTAGTTCATTTTCTGTTGCAACAACAAAATACCCAAGTCTGAGTAATTTATAAAGAAAACGGGTTCATTTGGTTCTGGAGACTGGAGGTCTACTATCAGACAGCCCATCTGCTCGGCTTCAGGTGAGAGAGACCTTGTGCAGCTCTCTGCTGACACATGAGAAAAGAGGGAGGGACAGAAGGGGTCCCCTGCTTTGTAAGCACCTTCTCTTGTGATAACTGGATGACTCTTGTGAGAACCGTATTAATTCTTTCGTGAGGGTAAAGCCCCATAACCCGACCCTTCCTCAAATCCCCACCACCCCTCGATACCATTGCACTGGCAGCTCAACTTAAGTGTGAGCTTTGGTGGGGACAAACCGCAGCAGCACCCTTTTCTTGTTATCTGTGGTCACATCCTTGCAGTCCTCTCTAAGGCTGATTCTGGATATTACGTAACCTCTTCCGTGTCGTTGACTTTTCAGGCTTAGCTTGTCTATGCTTGTTTAGTCTAGAGGCTGTGTTACAGCCATATTCTTTTTTGACACCAGGGACTGGTTTAGCTGAAGATCCTTCTCTCAAGGACCAGGATGGGAGACACCTGTGGTCAGTAGGTTGTTGGAGGATAGCTTTGAAGTGGGGAGAAGCAGCAGGAGGGGTCTGGGGAGCAAAGCTCTGCTTCCTATCGATCAGCAGCGGCACTGGAACCTAATAGGAGCAGCTGACAGAAGGTGGGGCTTTGTTTCCCGGTGGCCACTGGTCTGTCCTGGTGGCCTGGTCCTTCTAAGGGCACAGGCTGGTACTGCTCTGCGACCCAGGGGTTGGAGACCCCTGTTGTACAGCACTTTTCACCCTTTAGATGTTTACGCTAGAGTAGATTAAGAAGATGGTATTACTAAGGTACGTTGTCACATGATTTCCAAATGGAACTTTGTATTAGTCTCTCTGGCTTTGGGTAGTATGGTCATTGGAACAGGAAGACTCCGCTTTTAGTTATACCATTGTATAACTTGGGTTTGGATGTGGAGGCCCTTTGTCAGCGCTGTGCTGATGGCTCTTCTCCATTCACAGGAGCCAGTGCCACACGCTCCCCTTGGTAGCCTGGGACCAGCTGTGGCATTTACCCTGAGGGAGTTGGCAAACCTGACGCTATGGAAATGAGCAGATGCTCTAAGCCAGGGCTTGCCCTCACTCTTCCCCACAAGCCCTGGTTGCTAACAGGTATTAACACACCACGACAGCCATGTAACTGCTGGCTGTAAGAGGGCTCACTGGGAAAGCACTTAATAAGAAAAGCATCAAGTCCAATGAGAGTAGTACAAATGGTGTTTAAAAGCATTTGACACCCATACCAAGGGCCGGATCCTCACAGCACCCTAGTCCTTGGTGGAGAGCAGGCAGTCTCTCCCGGCCTGTGCCAAGAGGCTCTTTGTGGAATCAGAGCTTACGCAGGTCCTTGTGAGGGTGAAGAAGAAGAATAAGGCAGGAGAGGGGATCGAAGGCCAAAAGCCTGGTGTGCTCACAGGCTGCTGTGGCTCCTGATCACAGGTGAGGGCCAAGATTTAAAATTCCAGCTGGTGCTGTGAAGCTGGGTGTTGACATTAACCAGAGCCCCTCCAGTCCCTGCTGGGCTGTGGGCTGCAGTGGCAGCATGCTGCATGCCTCCAAATCCTGGCATCTGGTTCTTGTTAGAGTCACCAGGGCTGGAGCTCAACCTCTGCCGCCTACGGCAGGTGTGCATTTTGAAGGACATGTTTAATGGATGCCCTGCCCTGAGCTTTTGTTCATTTCCCAAGGAGATGTGAGTTTTGTGGCCTTGATGGAAGGAGGAGGACAGGTGAAGCTTGAGAGTGGATTTGGAAGTTACAGAACTTGCTCATTTTGAGAATGTATATGTATTCGTGGCTCAGGCCGAGAGGGAGAGGGAGGTAGACCCAAAAAGTGAGGGTCATCGTTGAGGGTAATTCATCGTGGCAGAATTTGAGGTCAGGCAAACAGAGGGAACAGGTTCATGTTAGGAAAGAAAATGGCCACTAAGAATTTCTTTAAACAAGGGGTTCCTAGCACCCAGGGCACAGATCGATGCAGATTCCTAGGCTTGGAAGAACTACGCCCACAGGACAGATGCAAGCATCTCCTTCTCCATTCAGCACGCTCCTGTTAGGTTCTAATGCCGCTGCTGATCTGACATGAGGTTGTTGCAGACTACTGCTTTAGACTGTCTTCCCGCATCTTGGTAATGAGTACCAGTGACTGTCCCTCTGCTGCTGTCCCCAATTAGGCCTGAGGCTTCAGTGACAGCCTAGTGCCCTCAGTTTATGCCGCTCGCAGGATCCCTAGCCTCGGGACCCTGGTCTCTGGCACAACCTGAGAAGACAGGTGGGAAACTCATAATAAAGCCTAGTCGAACTTGTGTCAGGCTCAGCACAGGTGGGTCCTGTGTGGCATGTCACACCTTCGTTTCTGAAGTGGGTGCTGTCTGAGGTATAGCAGAGCTTCCTTCTGCTGTCTAGATGTGTGAGGACCCACACATCTGATGCTGGTGGAGCTGTGTGTGAAGGAGCAGGGAGTGGGCATCCTAGAGGCCCCGCACTCCCCACCGCCCACCTGCTGCGGCTGTGCCCCCTTGTCCTCTGGCCTCATATCTGCTCCGCCCCAAAGACCTGGAAGGTGACAGCAGAAGAGTCTCTGAGGAAGGCTAGGACTGTTTCTGGGGGGATAGCGTGGTGGGCAGTTTGCTGTGGGCGAGGGACGTTGGATTCACTAGGGCAGAGACCATGGAGTTGGGGGATGTGAGGTGGAGAGATGCAGGCAAGTAATGAGACGTGCAGGGAAAGCTTGGAGGTGATACAGGCCGGGCGAGATGCTGTCTTCCTGGCTCACCTCCGCCCCAAGTATGTGCCCACCGTGACAGAACCAGCAAGCACAGCTCAGTGGTACCAGGAAACGCTGGAATGGGGGTGGTCTTATTTGCCTTGAGTTCTAGAACATTCTAGAATCTTCTGGAAAGAGCATTTGGGGAGCCCCACACTCCTTCCTTATCTAAAGGACACTTGAGATTATTTACCCGATCCCTGAGCATGGAACCTGTTCTTTCATTCTCTCCCTGTTATGGTTTGGATCTGGAATGTCTTCCCAAAGCCTGGATATTGTGGGATGCCTATGGATTCCATATGGCGTTAAGAAGCGGGGCCTGGTCAGGCGGTGTGGACTATTGGTGTGTGGTAGATCATAGATTACAGTGTCTGATCTCAAAAGGGTGGATCACTGGTTCTGATAGGAAGGGCTGGAGAACTGGGGTTTCACCAAAAGGGGCCAGATTACTGGGATGAAACCTGGAGGGGGATTTCCTGGTTCCACCCTTCCTCCTGGACTTGGCTTCCTGTCTGCCAAGCTGTGGACAGCTTCTCCAGCTAGGCCTCTGCCACTTGCGTTAACCATTGCCTGCTACCCAGAAATGGAGTGAGATCTTTTGAAACTGTGAGCTAAATAAATCTTTCCTCCCTTAAATTGTGGTTGTCGGGTATTGTGTCCCAGCAATGAATAAGTTAATATGACAGTTATCATTCATCTGCAACCCTTGAACACTAATCTTTGCCTTCCATGTGGGTTCCCTGGACTCCTGTCTCCTAAGCCCCAGCTTTTTCCAAACATAGCTTGAAAGGGCAGGGCCCTGGGTTCTAGGGGCATGTCATTGTGACATGGTCATCTCTTCCAACATTAAGTAGCCAATGTCAGGTGCTTGGCACCTCCTGGGTACAGGCCCAGGGTCCGTGGCATAAGCAGAAGAGTGACCAGACAAGGATTGACTGCTCTATGACTGACACTGTTCTGTGACTCACTTTCCTGGCAGGAGACACAGCTGTTCTCAGTGTCCACTGTCCGCATTGGAGTGCCTCCCCAGGGACCTTTGGGAATTGCCAGTGCCCTGCTACCCTAGAGATTTTGTGCCACTGGGCCCAGGCTGAGCTGGGCTGGGCAGTGGAATGTTGAGCCCCCCTCCCTGCCATTCCCCACCCCCCATGCTCCTTGCATGCTTCTTGGGCCTCTTTCCACCAGAGCTGATGAATGAAGGAGACTGGGACTGGGGGAGAATGATGCCCTCGTCTGTCTACTGCTGTGGCCCAGCAGACGGGGTGGGGGGGGGGGAGGGGGGATGGCCTGGGTGGAACCTCAGGAAGGACAGAGCCCTGCGCTGCAGGCTCTCCCTGAGCCATTAAAGTTTATCGTTGCTGTGGACAGTGATTGAAAAAGGCTTTTCCGTGGGACCGAAATGTGAGCAATGAAAGTTGCCAGTTGATGCCGACACAAGGTACTTATCTCATAAAAATATCCTCCGTGTCAAAAGGTTTCAGTAAATGTGCCTGGAAGTATTAGCAGTCATTTCTGCCAGCCTCGGGCTCCCCGGGGGCCCGCTGCGAGGGGCTGTAAAAAGGGCCTCTTAGTTCTGCAAAGGAGGGAGGGATTAAGGGGGACAAGGAAGGGCAGAGACGCCAGAACCCAGCCTGCGGTAGTGGCCAAGGTCCTGGATCCTCGGCACAGCATCTGATAGCTGGTCATGGGGCTGTCCCTTAGTGTCTTTCTGTCGCCACCGCGGGGAGGGAGAGGACCGCTTACCGAAAGGGCACGTGTGCCAACAGCCAGGTCACTGTGAGGTTACCTCTGTCTGTGTGATCTCACTGACGAATGGCTCCCAGAGGTCTGCTGGGGAAGGAAGTGACCTAAGGAAAGTCCCAAAATCAGAGAGGCTGTGCTCTGCCCAGAGACACACAGCTACTAAGTAGCAGAAGTAGAAAGACCCCCACCCCCCAGAACCTGTGGTGAGTTAGTTCTCTGTGTGGGGAACTGGGGAGACGCCAAAGGCCATGGCTGATGTGGGTGTGCCTCTGCCCTCCTGGCCGCCCCTTACCCTAGGCAGGGACAGCTCAGGCTGAGGAAGATGCCCATGCCTGGAGGCCTCAGGACAGGAATGCAGGGTTCCCAAGCCAGGCTCGTTTGATTTCATTCAGGAACCAGCATACAGCTCAATCAGTGGCCAGTAGTTGGTTGTGAAACAGGTGTCTCCTGCCTCCAGGAGTTAGCAGGGGCTGACTGGAATGTGTCTGTGTTATCCTGTATACCAGTTCAAGTGTCCATCCAGGTGGTCAGGACACTAGCCTACCCTTCCCCTGCCCTTTGCTGGGCTCAGCTCACTCATGGCCAGATGGTGGCCGTGCTGCCCCAGGAAGGGGGCACCTCTCTAAGAAGTGCTGACTGGGCAGTGACCTGAGCTCAGAGGTCTGTTGTCCAGCAGCACAGTGGGGAGTGGGCGATGTATCCTCTAGGAAGTCCAAGGGAATTGGGGTGTAGTTGAAGGTTACAACATTTTCCTAATGTTCTCAAGGTCCTGGGTTCAGTTCCCCGGCACCACATAAAAATTAGCTGGGCATGGTGGTACACACTGTATTCCTTGGAAGGTTAAGTCAGGAAGATTGCAGTGAGTTTGAGGCCGGCCTGGGCTATATAGTGAGTTCAGGACCAGCCTGAACTACAGAGCACGATCCTGTCTCTAAAAAAAGAAAGAAAGAAAGAAAGAAAGAAAGAAAGAAAGAAAGAAAAAAAAATAGGAAATCTGGAGCCTGCTCATGAGCATGAGCAGAATGGCTGCTCTTACTGCAGGGTGGGAGAGGGTAGTGTGGGCCTGGGCTGTGTTCCCTCATTTTCCTGTCTCCATGGCCTGTCCAGTGTGCCAGGCCTCTTCAGCACATCCTGCACTGGCACAGCTTTGCCCTGTGTGGTGTTGTAAGCCATGCTGGCTGAGGGCAGAGCGTCCACACCTGGGGTCAGCTCGCTGGGCCAGCATCTCACAGGCACTAGCTCAGTGCCAGAAGACCCAGGTTGCTCTGTGAGCCTCACAGAGAGGAGGGCAGAACCCTGTGCCCCCTACTGGTCCAGCTGGCTCCATGACTGCACACACTGGCCTGTGCAGTCATGTTCTCATCCAGGTTCACGACCCCTGCCCAAAACCTCTCATATCACGGCATCGCCCCATCACTCCTGCTTTGGCCTTAGTTCTGTCACCGTCACTACTGGACATGGCCATGCTCTGCTTCACAGATCTGAAACTCACCTGTCAGAAGCCTCTCATTGCCTTGCCCTAGCAGCTGGGGACAGCACCAGCCATCTAAGGTGCACAGGATATGTGACTCCTTCCTGCTGACTCAGCACAAAGTCCGGTACAGTCTGTGTCTTTCACTGATAAGTCATAAACAGTTCCCTCTGTCCCTTCCACTGCACTGGTTGCAAACATGTTCCCTCTGACCCCACCACTGGTCATAAACGCATCCCTCTGTCCCCACTGCTTGTTCCCTCTTGATCCTCCAAAAGACTCCATCTAGTCACCTCCATTGTCCCAAGGTAAGAGTGGCCTGTGTCTTTATTCATTTCACGGCCTCCAGCACCATCCACACCGCATATCACCCTCACACAAATACTTCACTGTTTCGCCATCACCAGCTGTGTCCTTAATGTCATCCAAGCCATGCCATACTCTCTCTGCCCCCCCCCCATCCCCCCTCCAACCCTGGGCTTTCTGTGCTGTGACAAGCACAGAATCCTCGGTGTCCTGCTGCTTCTCTTGGCTGCACCTGTGCGTGTAGCCTCCTGTTCCTGGATTAGCTGTTACCCTAGGTGTCCCCTCACTGGCAGGAATACCCATGAGACAGGGGACCCCATGGTTCCCTCTCTGCATCTCCAGAGTACAGCCTAGCCCTGGGACTCAGCAGGAGGAGGTCTGCAAATACAGGGGGACCTCTGTATCCACAGATGGAGGTCAAACACAGAAGAATCTGAGCTGGGAGGCAGGTGACCCTTAGGGCTCAGAGCAGCCGTGGTAGCCCTGAGGATATACCCCTGAGCCCCAGGGGGAAAGTGCATTTTTCTGGGGTTGGTTCTAGGGCCTGTTCTGCAGCCTAGCAAGAGCAGTCACCATGGAATGTCAGGATCCTCCTCACCAGGGCCCAGAGCCCTCAAGCTCTAGAATCACAGACAGGGGTTCAAATTTCTTCTTGGCAACTGCTTACTGTGTGATCTTGGGCAAGTTGGGTATGCCTCAACCTCATTTTCTCTTCTGTAAAGTGGGAGTGATAAAGTAACCTTTCTAGTAGTGTTGGCGAGTTGACGTGTGATTAACACATGCCTAGAATTGTGCCAGCAGAAGCACTCCCCAGCGAGTGTTCGGTCATTGTGTGTCGCTAAGTAGGTCCTTCCTGCATTTTTCCAATGGGGCACTGGCCTGGACAGTGTCCTTGTGTGAACAGTAGAGGTATAAGGTGCTGCTCTCATTGGTACCTATTGATTCCCGGGGATGTGGCTGCAGGGCTGCCCTCAGTGATCCTGGTATGGGCGGCATTCGCAGCCTGGTGTGTCTATGGGACCTGGGGCAGCCAAAGCAGCTGATAGTGGGACACTGGGGCTGAGGGTGGACCATCACCCCATGGTGATGGAACTGTGTACTCAGCCTTCGCGTGGCTTTGGCCTGGGCAGGGCTGGGCATGGGCAGAGTGCCCAGGACTGTCTGGAGCAGGGAGTATGCACATGGTGTCAAGGTAACTCACTTGTGCAGACTTGGGTGGGACACATGAGTAAATTTCTACTTCTCAGGCTGTCAGATGTGAGGGACACCAGGGTTCCACGTGTGACAGGCCCTTATCCCCATAGCATTTGGTCTGCTCCCGGCAGCCTTGGGCACTCTGGGTTCATTGTGGAGCAATAGAAAAGGAATCCAGTGCTCTGGGTGGAGGATGGAGTCAGGACAGCCCTGCCACCCACATAGAGGGTGGGAGAAGGTACCGTGCCCCTTTCCCGGCCCCCGGCCCCTGGGCCACACAAGGCATCTGCTCTGTAGCAGTGGTCTGGGGAAACCAATATTATGGGAACAGCTCCCAGCTCTGACTGGTGTCAGCCAGCCTGGAGTCAGGGTAGGTGGTTTGGTGTGGGAATCTTACTTTACCCAGAAAGCAAGGACTTTGACTTAGGGACAGTCACAAAAATCTTCAACCTGGAAGGTCCATTCGTGATGCATGGGGAGACTGCAGACACACTGTTGTCCATAGTTTGTGCTGAAGCACTAACTCCCACAGAGAGGCTGTGGGTCCGCCAGCTCCTGTCCCCTGGGTCACTGGAAGCCATAGGATTGCAGTGTGACTTGTGTCCTTCCTTCCTCAGAATAAATGTACTCTCTACATTTGGCTGCTTGGGCACGGGGTGCTCCTGCCTGCCATGCCCTTCCTGGGTGAGTCCCCAGGGAGCTCACCTCGAGGTGCCTCATAGGCCTGGAGAGTCACTGTCCCTCATAGCCCAGTCCCTGTCAGCTTCGGCCCTGCCTGTGGCTGTGTCCATTGCTGTCAGGTGTTTCAAGCAAAGTGCAGTCTGGAAGGAAAACAAAATGCTCATGGGACTCAGAGCAGGGAGATGGGTTTCATGGTCCAGGAACCCGACACTCAGAGACATACAAACATACATCTGTGGTAAAGCTGCACACTCTGCCTAACCTACAGCTTCACTTTACAGATGAGGATCCTGGCTCCTCCCTGTTAGCGGCTGGTCCCATCACCCTGGGTGCAGCAGATCCTTGGTAGGCCTTCTCCGGTGTTTTTTTCCATGAGTAGCCATGACATCTGTGGAGTTACTGTTCCTGTGCGCAGGGACACTGGGGATGAAAGCTCCAGTGTAGACAGACATGGCGTTGTAGATTCTGATTCTCTCTGGGTCTCAGTTTCTTCTTGCTATGACTTTATTTTTCTTGGCCGCATAGACTGGGCCATATCCCCAATCCATTTTTATTGTTTGAGACAGGGTCTCACTAAGTTGCTAAGTTGCCCAGGCTGGGCTCAAACTCCTCTGTTTCCAGAAGTGCTGGGATTACAGGTGTGAGCCGCCAGACCTGGCCATTTCTTTCTTACTGCTGTCCTGTCCCTTGGGACATCCGGTCCACCCCTACCAGTGATACCTGTGCCCATTCAGAAGCATGCGCCCTTCACACACAGCATGGGATCTCCTTCCTAGGGGCCCACAGGCCAGAGTAGGGGCAATGGCAGGGTCCTGAGCCACATGTCCTTTGGCAGGGTCTGTCGGGACTCCATTTTCATCAAGAGCTGCCTTTTAGTTTATGCAAATACAGGCTGGCTGATGGCAAGGAGTCACAGACATCCATCATCCCATGTCCCACCTCTAGTGATTCATCAGTAAGGCCTTAAAGATAATACACTTTTTGTTTAAGGCAATTACTTAATCTTGGCAAACTCCTGTGTTAAGCAGGGCTATTAACAGGGCCTGTTATTAATCAGTGCAAAACCAGGTGGGTGCTTTTTCTGAATTGCCATTGCTCTTGGGGACCTCGGGGTGGGCCCTTTGCCATCCTCGGCACCCTAATTACACTAGTGGCATGCTAACATGGAATACCCTGCACAGGCTGCAGGGGTGCCCAGCCGTGGGCAGGAGAGGAGCCCATTTGTAATGCCAGGCCGAAGGTTTCCCAAGCCAGGCAGAATGATCCATGGGGGTTATTAGCAGCTACCAGGAGCACAGCTGAGGAAAACAGATAACTGCCCTTCCCAAAGCCTCTCCCCAACCTGCCTCTGATTTTGCTGGACACCTGGGATGCCTTAGAAGCCGCTACATGGACACCCTTTCTGTTTGGCAGGTACATTCACTTCGGGAAAGGCCGTGATGAAGTGGGGTACCTAATCAAGCCCTGTGTTTCCTGAAGACTGTCACTCTCTGACTCTGCTATCCTGGGCTCCAGGTGGCAAGAGCTCTTCCTCACCCACTGCACACCTGTGCCTTTATCTCATGGACACCCTGGCCAGGCCACCTTGAGCCCCCAGGAGAGCCAGGCATGAGTGGGCGAAGACAGGGCCTGGCCCACCTGGGTCTCCTGTGTTGTCTTCAAAGCCCTACACAATCTTTCCCTGTCTCATGCTGCCTGTGAGGATGTGTCTAGAGTTTCTGTAGATGGAGGACTGACTGTGACATCGATTAGCTGTGTGACTGACTCCAAGCAAGTGACTGAGTTTTTGCGTGCCTTAGTTTCCTTATCTGTAAATTAGAGATGACAATACCTTCCTCATTACGCATTGCGATAATCAGTGTCCTAATAAGTGGGGCCGTCAGTAGAGTGCCAGCGTGTGGCCAGCCTGTGCTTGTGCCTGTGAAGACAAGGATCCCCAGGTTGTCAGTGCCCCTAGGGGTGGCGCCACTCACAGCTGCCTCCACGGAACACCCTGTCTACTGTTACTTTCAGTTGCTGTTGGCTGCCTTTTATCCTTGGGGTCTGTTTTCCAGTAGTGACAGGATTTATTCATTCTTTTATTTGCTCATTCATTCATTTATTTCTTGGTCACAAAGTCATTACGTCCCCATGCCAAGCACTCTTTCTTGTCTTAGAGGAAGTGCTTTCTGCCTGATTGGAGCGGGGAGGGACAGAAGAAATGCTCATGAAGCCATACAGTGGAGGGCGTGTGACCCAGGCTTGTGGAGGGTAGGACGAGTTGGCCGGGTGACCGGGGCAGGTGCTGTAGAGGGGTTTTCTGGGGGTCCCCAAGGCTGTCCTCTGATCCCAGTATGGGGGATCTAGGAGGCAGAATCCAGGGGCTTCTGAGTGACAGCAGAACCAAAGGCCATCTGTCAGGCCCTCAGATCCCTTTAGGGTCCTCGATGCTAAGGCAGGTCCAGACCAGACACGCTGAGCAACAGCAGCCAAGACAGGCTGCCTTTGGCTGTGCGGGAGTCTGGCCCTGGCTTCCTCAGCCCTAAGACACAGTGTCTGGGGGAGTTTCCTCCTAGATTTAAAACCTTGTTTATTTTAAAGGAAGTAGACTCCGTCTGTTTTTAATTCACACACTTAGATCATCAAAATATTGTTTTGCAAGAGATTTTTTTGATGTCCAGGAAGCCTTTGTGAGCCCACATTCCCCTTTCTTCAAATGATCTTATTCTAGGAGGCAAGATTTGGGGCATGGCCTGGAGCTGGAGGATTGGTCACAGGCTGTGGGTTCTGTGCCATTAAAATTAGAGGGAATGGGCTATTCCCAGGGACTCATAGGCTGGCCTCTCGCCCTGCCCGTGGACCCTCATCGTCTACTAAAACGAACCACTGCTCCATCAGCAGGGGTTAGAATGCAGGAGGCATGGGGATTCTGGCCTGGGCTGGGAGCATCCTTGGTTCGTGGGAGCCAGCCTTCTGGAGAGCATGTGGCTTGGCCCCAGTTCCTCCACAGCATGCTGTCCAGTGCCCTGTGACCGCCTCTGGGGCTTTGCTCCAGAGACCCTCATTGGCGAGGACTCAGGAGTTTACATATCCTCTGCCTTGTTTGCTAATGCCCAGGCCTACCGGGAGGGTGGTGGGCGGCGATCCAGGACAGGACCCAGGGAGGCACCACGCTGCTGAGCAGCCCTGGGCCGCCAGGGTCAAGGATGCGGAGGGAAGATCTCAGCACTGACTAACTCACCCTCCTACGGGTGCTGGGAAGGAAACCTGCAGGTGCAGTGAATGCAGAGAAGCCAGGGAGGAAAGAGGAATGATTTATTAACCAGTTAAGTAACCAAATAATAAAACGGATGGGGCTAGGATGCAGAAGTAAAGAGGAGCTGACGTATGAGGTGTATACATTAGTTCTGTGTTGATAAGACTTTGATTCACCATCAGCAGTCGAAAGCCGACAGGGGCGACTGGTGGGGCCTGTGCTGGGGACACTGTATAGCTGCTGAGCATTGGAAACGTCTGGTCCCAGCTGGGCACAGCAACACGTGCCTATCATCTCAGCTTTCTGAGAGGCTGAGGCAGGACAGTGGCAAGTTTGAGTCCAGCCTAGGTGATTTAGCAACTTAAAAAGAACTTGTTTGTAAATAAATAACTAGGATGAGGATATAACTCATTGCAAAGACCCTAGGTTCAGTCCCCAGTACCACACATGAAAAGGGAGAGAGACAGAGAGAAAGCAAACCAGACCAGGTGGTTCAGGCCTGCGATCTCAGTCCTTCTTGTCTCAAAATCAAAACTAAAAGTGGACTGGGGATGTAGCTCAGTGTGAAGGCTCCGGGCTCAACCCCTAGTACTGTGAAAAAAAAAAAAAAAAAAGGAATGGAAGAAAAGGGAAGAGAAAAGGAAAGAAAAGAAAAGAGAAAAGAAGGGAAGATGACTGGTCCCAACTGAGCTGTGCTCAAAATATAGATACATACCAGATGTTGAAGACTTAATAGGACCAAAAGAATGAAAAATACCTAGTTAAAAATTTAATAACTAATTACACGTTGAAGTGACTTTGCTTTCTGAACTGAGGTCTCAAGCTGTTGTCCAGGCTGATCTCACGGGCGGCAGCTCCACTCCTGCCTCAGTCTCCTGAGTATCTGGAACTATAAGCAGGTCCCACCACATCCAGCCAAAGTAGTAGTAGTTTTATGCACTGGGCCAATTAAATTATGGTATTAAAATGTTTATTTTGGAGAGGGTTTATTTTTGTCTTTTTATGTGTATGTGTTTGTTTTTATGGTGCTGAGGATAGAACGGCTTTGGTGCTTGCCAGGCAAGCGCTCGATAGCTGAGCTAATTCCCCAGCCCCAAAGTTTTTTTTTTTTTTTTTTTTTTTAATGAGCTTACTTGAAGAATTGAAATAATACAGATCCACACTACATTCTAGTTGGCAAGGATTATGTCTGATGGGCAGGCTTGTAAAGAAGGGTCTAGTTCAAGGTAGTAACGAAAAGCGTCCTCTTGAGTCACATGTAGTTATTGGCCACACTGGTAAGAGGATTGCAGGAAGTGGTTTGAAGGGGCATGCTTCAGTGAAGGAGGAAAGCATACTGTCACCAGCCTGCTGTCTTCGAGAAAGCCAGTAAGTGCCTCTCTGAGGCCATTTGCTTATTCAGGTGGCAGATTTGGGTGGTTTTAAAGGTCATTGATTAGACCAGCCTGGGCAATGTAACAAGTGACTGAGACCTGTCTTGAAATGAAAACTAAAAAATGGACTGGGATGTCACTTAGCGCTGATGCCCTGGGCTCAGCAAGCCCCGGGACGTGACACATAAAGGTCAGCAGTTGGCTTTGGCAGGATCTGTCTCAGAATGTACCCCAGGAAAAAGGCGCGTTCAGCCCAGGATGTGTCACTGCGGCCAGTGGAACCAGATGTGGCAACAGAATGGAAGGCAGCATCTCCTGGTGCTCTGGGGAGGGTCTGATGTGGGACCCGACACCAGACTGGGATGCTTCCACCAGATATAGTGAGCGTTTAGGCAAGTGACTCAGTCAGGACCTGTGGGGACCACTGTTGTCACCGTCAAAGGGCCCATTGAGCCCCATAACAAGTGGGCTTCTGCAACAGTGACCAGGCAGCTTGAAGCTGCCAGCTGACGATAGCCTTGCCAGTAGGCAAGGTCGCCTATGCGGGTGGCAGCGGGTCTGTCACACACACTGGCAAGCTGAGGACAGTGCTTGAATTCTTCCCAAGCCACCTGCCACTGACAAGGGGCAAATGTAGCTCCATGACCCGGCCACCACCTTGCCAGTCACTCTCTTCTCCAGGCCCTGGCAGATCTCTGCTTTCCATATCATGTTTTGTGAGGACCTAGGATCCCGTGAAACAACAGTCCACTGAGCTATTAATCTCTAATCTATCATACATGTTGGGACTCTTTATACAGTCTAGGATTCTGTGACTAAGAGTTTGCTGCCTTCATCAGGCGTGACCATCTCTAATGTTTCTTCTGGACCTACGATTATCTAACTTGGACCCTGGGACAGGTGGACCATCAGTGCCGTTCCCTATGATGGTTGGGCTTTTGCTAGAGCACCCGTTCCCCACAACTTATCCTGGACTCCTTCACCTGATGGAGAGGCAGGAGCCCAGCAGAGCGGGCAGTGGAGACGGGCTCTTTGGGGTCTTCTTGCCTGAATTACACTTCCCCAGTCTTCCTCAGACATGGAACTGATCTGCCTCTGCATGCACTCCTGCCTTCCAGATGGGGAAACTGAGGCACAGGATAATTCAGCAAATTAGCAGTAGAGCTCAATTAGCTGTGGCACCTGCCGTAGCTTCTGTACCTTGCATCACAACCTGAGCCTCTGGGCTGTGTCCTATGGCCTGTGCCCTGTTACCTCGGGACCTCCATCTGAGGGGACAGATTCCATGACTGCCAAGGCTTCACATAGTGAGGTCCATGTAGCTCTCTGCCAGCCCTTCCCTGTGGCACTTAGTGGGCACAGTTAGACATGCATTTCTGTGTCCCTGCCTGCCCAGCCTTGAGGATGCTGTCCAGCAGAATGGCATGTGCTGGCTCCAGTCTGCCGTGTTGTCTTTTGGCAGCTGTTTTGTTAGGTAACACCTCAGCTGGGGTGGTTGGCATGCACCGTCCTGCCACACTGCGTGCAGGGGCTGGTCGGACTCCACTAGTGGTCAGGTTCTCAGCCCCCGGACGGCAGCCAGCTCGCAGTGTCAGAATTTCCTGTCTGACTTTTAATCCCCCGCTCCTACTTTTTCACCCAAGTGAGACAGAAACACATTTTAATTGTGTGCTGTGGAGTGGCTGTTCTTATTCTTACTAAGTGTTTCCTGTGGAGCTGTGGCTGGGCATCTTGAGGGCTTGGAAGGAGTGTGCCCGTGGGCCTGCTGGTGGGAATAACAGGGCCGTCTGCACATGATCCTGAAGATGGGCCTGTCGTCCTGAGAAATGAAGCTTTCATCCATCCCCAGCTTCCAGGGCCTCCCAGCCCTGGTACTTTGGCTGGTGACATCATCCCCACTTAAGAGCACCTGTCTTCTGAGTCCCCATGTGTGAAAGGTTGGCCTTTGAAACTATCCGAGGGCTGAGGCCACTGAAACCCGGGAAGGGTCCCCTGGGGTCTCCCTCAGCTCTTGGTGTGCCTGCATCTTTGCGGCATTGGGAAGCGCAGGTGCCCTGGGGCCATTCAGACCCAGGCTGTTACTTGGCACTCTGGTATGGAATCATGTCACCCCACAGCTGCCTCATCATCTTCCAGGGTGAGTTTTGTAGCTGGCACATGGCCTAGCAGGCACAAATGTGTGAAAGGATTCCTCCCTCACTAGCCACTTCTGGACACTGCAGATGAGCTGGGCTTGGTGGCTTAGAAGTCCTAGCACTCTGAGAGGCCGAGGCAGGAAGATCACAGGTTCCAGCCCAGCCTAGGCAAATTAATAACTTAGTGAAACTCTATCTCAAAATAAAAATAAAACCTGGCCTTGGGATACAGCTCACCCTAGACTCAATTCTCAGTACCATCCCTTGCCCCAAGCAAGTAGGATGAGCCTGTGGTTCTCAGTGTGGACCTTGGATCAGCACATCCCTGTCACTGGAATCGGTCAGCAGTGCCTCAGGGTTACTGAAGAGGAGCTCCAGGGATGGTAAGGCAGTGATGCTTTACCTACGCCCTGCAGGTGATGCCCAGGTGTTGCAAATCTCCATATTAGCACATAGTGGGACGTTCCTGTGTGTATGTTACACTAGTGGTACCAGGGGCCAGTTGGTTGAAGACCTTCTCCCGAGGAAGGGGGCGGGGAGGGTGCGATTAGGTTGTTGTGTGTTGGAGGAAAGCTTTGAAATGGGGAGCAGGAAGCAAAGCTCCACCTCCTGACAGACCAGCCACGTCACTAGAACCTAAGGGGAAAGCGCTTCCTCCTTCCTTCTGGCTTTCCCATTTGTGGCCCTGTCATGCTGCAGCTTCAAAACTACCTCTTTCTGGAAGCCTTCCTGGTTGCCCAGCCCCAGGAAATCGCCCTTCTCCAACCCTGGGCCATCAGGTGTTAATTATATAGGGTCAGGCTCTCTGGTTTCGTGGCTCCCTCGGCTGGTTGACATAGAGTGCCCTGGTGTGTGCCCCGAGGGCAGGAATCATGCCTCTTGTTCTTGGTAGTGTCTAGGGGACATGACAGTGTCCCTCTGTCTGGCATGGACTGTGAGGAGATTTGGGAAGAAGGCCAGCAGGCTGAGAACTTGACTTCCAGGCTCTGTGGCCAGCCAGGGCAGAGGACTCCGTTTGATTGTTAGACAGTTCTACAGTGAGTCCAGAGACGCTGTGGAGCTGGACTGCTTATGCAAGGCAAGACCCCCCTGAAGAGGACACCGTGTCTGAATTATGCTGTGTCCCTCCAGAAGACCCGTGCGGCTGATGGAAGAAGTGGCCCGGCCGTTCTTTGGAACTGGTGCTGTCATCTCTGGTACCTTCTGGGCAGCCTTTGCCCCAGCTTCCCCAGTGAATGGGCCTGCAATCTCCCCCGGAAGAGAGGAGTGACACGTCACATGCTGTGGGGTTTTTGATGATGTCAGCAGATAGAGCGTGCAGCCAGCCTGTGCTTGGCATAGGGCGAAAGGCAGCTAAGCTTGATTCGTCAGAACACAAAGCAGAAGTGCCAGTCTCTATCTTTGCCCACCAGGTTAATGACTTTCATTTTACAGAGCATCTCTGTTTCCATTCCATGTGTGGTACTCAGTGGCGTAATTTACCAAATTAGGCATAAAGGATGGAAAGGAGATCAGAGATCTCCCCTCACTCCCCGTGCCCACCCTCTTCTCTGCTCCCCCAGCCCCACCGTTGGGATCAGAGAGTTGCTGGGACCATATAGCCAGCAGGTCTTACTCAGAGCTACATTTGTTCAGTTCTGATTTGTCCAGCGCAGGCCTAGTCCAGGTCTGGAGAGGGCAGATGTCCTCCCTGGCCTCTAGTACCTGTGTGCTAATCCACGCCTCGTCGCTGAGTCTTTGAGCAGCCGAGCTGCAGTCTGCTGCCAGCTTTCCTTCCTCGCTGCCTTAGCTCGGAGCTTCTCCTCCTGGAAGGGAGGACTAGCTTACAAAGGGGATCCTATCTCCTGAGCCGCTGCTGCAACAGTCCCCCAGTGTGTGGGAGGTGGCTGCTGGGGCCTGGCTCCCGCTCACACCTTCCTCTCTCACTGCTTGCTTCCTTAAGAGGTGAATCAGTGCTGCAGCCACAGGTTATAGGGCTGACAGCAGATCAGGAAGGGGGAAACCCCTCCTTTAAGATAAAATTCACAGCGACATTCACTTGAACCCAGAGGTCTACTTGTTTATTTTCCCTGCACCACTGAGGGTACCGACACTGGGAAGCAGTGGAAGCCCTGGATTGTCCTGGGCAGGGGGTGGGCAGTCCCTCAGGGGCTCAGTTGAATATAAAGTGTATCTCTAGTGGGGATGCCACTTGTGGATTTCTGTCTGATGCATCTTAGGAGGAACAGGTCCCTTCGTTACCAGAGCACTGGGGCCCTTGTCCACGTGTGTGCTGAGGTTGATAGCACTAGGGGCAGCAGCTGAACTGCCCTATACCAAGTACCTGTCCTGTGGAAGCTGCAAATATTCCTTACAGCAGCCGGCTGGTGGGGCTCCCGTGTCACATGCAGAAACTGAAGCCTGGAGAGTTTGTCCCTTCGCACATGACAAATCCAGGGTTTAAACCTAAGCCAGTGTGGATCCCTGGTTCACGTCCTTCCTGCTTCCATCCCAGGCTCTTTTGAAACTGGGCACAGGTGGCCTCCTATGGGACTGTCATTTAGCTGATGTGCCACACAGGAGCAAGATTCTTCCAGTCCAACTGTGAGCTTTGCCATGTGTGACTTCGTCAGCTTTCTGCTTTTTTCTTTCCTGTACACTGACTCTTTTACTGGAACTGTGGGCGCTCTTGCTGCCCCTGCATCTTTTGGACAGTGACCCAGTAAGCCAGATGTGAGTGCAAATTCACTTCCTTGACTTCACCAGCATCTCCTTGCTCTTAAGAAAACTAGTGAAACAGTTGCTCTGGAGTTTACCTAAGACCCACAGGATTCTAAGCTAAAGAACATAAAGCGGTCATTAACTGGGGAGCCCCAATGGAATCTGCTATAGTAGGAGAGAATGTGGCCTCGGGAAGCCCTTCCGGGTCCCCCTTGGAGTTTGTCAGACCAGAAGGCCACCATGTTAGCTGGCGGTCAGAGCCCTTCCATGGGAGAACAGGTGTGTGGGGAGCACTTGGCAGATGAGTGGCAGTGAGTGTCCCTCAGAGAGGCAGGTCTCCTGGCCTGGCGGCTGTGAAGGCGTGCACACCATCATGGTGGTCACTCGGCTGGGGTGGGTAGGAGGCAGGAGGACTTGAGGTCTGACTACCTCGTTGACTGGTAGGTACAGAGTGTGGCTACTCCACAGGAGCTTGTCTTTCTTTGTGGGTCTGTCACTATCCCCTGGAACACTGGAGCGCCCACGTGGAACCTTCAGCAGCAGCTCTGATCACCACTCAGCTCGTGCAGAAAGGACCCAGCATTCAGAACCAAGCCTCCACCCCCAAACCACATCCTGCATCTTGGCTGAGGGAGAATGGATAGGTGCAGCACCCGCCTCATCCATGGTGACCCTGGAGTGTGGGCCAGCAGTGTGAGAAGGATGGGGACTGTGCTCTGACCCCGGCCCCAGTCTCCTTCCCAGGGTCCCCAGGCTGCACTTCCATGCGTCTGTGCCTCATCATAGCTCAGCCTCGTGTGGTACGCAGGCTGCACATCCTTCCTGAGCCAGCTGTTCCCACCTGCCCTCAGCCATTTCTTCTCTGGCCCCGTATGACCCTGTATGTCCCCTGCCATGTGCTCTGGGCTAATTCCATGCTGCAAAATTGACAGAGACAGGAGTTCCTGGACACCGCTTGTCCCTGGGGGACTAGCAGCTGAGAGGATAGGGTGCCCCCAGTGTGTCCAGCCTCCCTGGAAGGGGTTTGCTTTTGTCTTGCTTGTCCCGCTTGCTCAGCCTGTCTCTGAGCTCAGCCCACAGATCAGGCGCTCCACGTGTGGCAACACATTACCTGAGGAGACTTCCTCTGGTGGTTGACAGGCTGCCCAATCATGTTTCAGTGAGCCACTTTCCCACATGCTATGCCTGAACCCTCCAGTGACCCCTACTCTGCACCAGTGCTCTTAGCAGCAGAGTATTAACTCAAGCTGGACCCCCAGGGAAGGACTCCACTTGGCCCCGTCCATGTCCTGCTCACCCGCGTCGCACTCACCCTTCCCCCAGGACCACCAGCCCAGGGGCATTTGGTGTTTAAATCAACACAGAAAAAGAGGGGCTGGTTAGTGAAAAAAAAAAAAGCTATCAGTCCACCATGTTCCTCCGCTCAATGTATTGGTTTTTTTTCTGTGGCATCAAAAACAAATGTGTGTTTCTTTCAGCGGGGGAGGGCAATCCATGGAGGGCTCTTGTCTCAGAGTTTCTTCCTCAGAAACTTAAAAAGAGAAAGCATTTCTTTGAAAAAACATATGGTGCTTGTGTGCGTGCGTGCGTGCGTGTGTGTGTGTGTGTGTGTGTGTGTGTGTGTGTGTGTGTGTGTGTGTGTTTCCCCTCTGCTGGAAGGACATGATTTAGTTTAGATTCTTTTCCTTTAAAAAAAAGAGCCCAGAATGAAACCAACGTGTAGAAGGATTTCATGTAATATGCTGCTGCTTCTTACATGGTCTCCATGCTCCTCAGGTGCTGCCAGGCCTCCTGGTGCCGTGATTCCTTCTCAGAAATTTGAAAGTAGTATTTCCTCATCAGCCTGGCCTCAGGGCTCTGAGCCCAGCAGGCCCTTCTTGCCCTTCCAGAAGCTTCTGTCAGGGCCCTGAGGGGATGACTGAGGCTGGCCTGAAGGGTCCTGAGGCCTCAGAGGAGCTAGGGCCAACTTTCACCCGCTCAGGCTACCTTATGTGAAAGCTTCATCTCAAGAAATTGTGTGTGTGTGTGTGTGTGTGTGTGTGTGTGTGTGTGTGTGCGTGTGCGCGCGCGCGCGTGCGTGTGTTTGTGTGTGTTGGGGTGTTGTCCCATCACAGCTGGGCTCAAGTGACTCATGGGATTTGGAAGGGACAATGAATCAGTGAATTGTACGGGTGAGAGAGCACCTGTCCCCAGGGTTTCCGCTGGTGCCCTGCTCAGGGATCCCTTGGGAAGCCTCAGAGTGTCATTGGCTGGTGCCAGGTAACCATTCAAACAGGACTGTGCTAGTAGGAAGAGACCCCAAGGTCCCTAAGCCCTGTTTACAGGAGAGTAATGTAGGACCACTGAGAAGACACAATTTCTCTCAAGTCTTATGGCCACTTAGGGATTCTTGGCTGATGTGCACCCCCAGCCCACAGCACTGACCCTCCTTCCATGGCATTTAAAAGTTTCCTCACAGTGAGTGGGATCTGCTCAGGGCCTCCCTGCGGCTTCCCGAGTTACTCAGAAAGAATCCCAAAGTCCTTCTTACAGCCTTGTAGGAATTTCTCTCCTGCTGCTTCCACCTTTGTTTATCCTTCAGCTCCAACCAAAGGAGCCTTCATGCTGAAATCACGGGATCCCTGGGCTGCCACTGGGCCTTTGTGCTTGCCACGCCTTCTGCTCAGCGCACCCTTTCCTTAAGAAAGGCCTGCCTACCTTCTACACTTCACTTGCTACCCCTGTCACGTTGCCTTGCGTGTTCACCACCTGTGTCTTCTCCTTGGTAGCAGCGTGGGCTGCTTTGTCAAGGTACTGTTCCAGGCCCAGTATGGCATCCGCTGTGCAGCACATGCTAGGTATGAGGTGGTGCGTGGTGCACACGCACACTTGTGATTGGATGAATGGTGATTCCCAAGGGGACTGCCCTGGTGAGCGGGTGGGTCTTTCTCTGACGATGCCCACCGGGCCACTGGGTCTGACCCTTCGCTCCTCCTGCTGGCTGACCTGAGGCTCCGCCCATCTCCCTGGACCGAATGACGTGCGGTGATGACGCACTAGTGCTCAGAGGCCTTGCTCTTCAAGGGCCTGGGGTGGCTTAGGCCCTGGCTGGGCTCCAGGGGCCATGGGAATGGCGGAGGGGGGGACAGTGAAACCACCAGCTGCACCTTGGCCAGCTGCTGCTCTCCATCCCGAGCCACAGTATTCTTCCTGAAAAATGGGGGGGAAGCGGGGCCAGAGGGAAAGCTAACAGGTGCCATGAGCAAAGCCCTGCCGCTGGGTAGCCTGACCTGCGAGGGCTAGGACAGGAGGCTCCAGCACTGCCCCATGCAGGTACCTCCTAAGGAGCCGCAGGGTGGGAGTGGGGGCAGAGGGGTGTGGCCTGCACATGGCCGGAGGCAGCTCCCTGGAGAGCAGGCAGCCAGCTCACCATCTTTGCCCTGCCTGGGGAAAGAGAAAGAAAATGCTTCTTATCCTTGAGCCACAGTCTTCTCCCCAGGACCTGCTGCAGCAGGACCCCGTGAGTATCTGTCCCTCCACCTCTTCCTAGAAGATTGTCTTGCCGCTGACATACAGGCGTGCACACACACAGCACACATACATATGTAACACACTTGCATGTACAACATACCTATACATGCATGCGTGCCATATGGGCAACGAATGCACGTATATACACACAACCACACATACCTACACCCCCCCCCCCCACACACACACACACACACAGCTGGGTCCGGTAGGGCAGCCTCAGCCCTTTGTCACTGGTGTACGCCTGCCTGAGTCCCAAAGCTTGTGAAGTCTGGCCGCTTGATTCCTTCAAGTTTTAGGCTCTTTGGACTTGTTTGAGGTTTCTTGCATCCTCACTCCTGAGCAGGGAGGGTAGGTGGCCTGGCTCTGATGAGTTTACGGGACTCTCCTCAGACACTACAGTAACATGGCCGGAAGAACATGAGTGTACTAGAGCTTGGCCACAGGAAGACCAAGAATTCTGGCCTGACCTCTGCCTCCTAGGGTTGGAGTGAGGAGTTAGTGTATGCAAAGCAGAGAGGAGGCTGGGTGCTGTGTGTGCAGTTGGTAACTACAGTGCATACACAATGTCGTGTGGCAGGTCCCCAGGGTCACTCAAGGTATTCAAACATGAAGGCAAAGGGACTAGCCCATGAGCTGTGCAGGGCTTCGAATTCTCCTCCTGGCTCTGTCGTTTTTCAGTCTGGGACTCACAGCAAGACCTCAAATCACTGCTGGATTCCAAGTCTGCATCCGTGAAGTGGACAGAGTGACACCCATTCCGGATGCTTCAGAGGGCTTCTGGATGTGGAGGGGATGCTGTTTTTAAAACCAGACTGTGTTCATTTTTGTTAGCAATATTGTAATCTGTTCTTCCTGGCTGCATTTTCGTTTTGTATTTTTCCCCATTTTATTGATATGTATATGTGCAAAATTAAGGTTTACAATAGAGTTGAGCATTTTGTGCACATACGTATCTTGTCAAGGTGACAAGGGCTTTCCTGCTCTCCTTTTGTCCCTTCCCCTACCTTCCCCTCCCTCCATCCTCCCTCACCCTTCCCCCCTGTTTCACTTTGCTTTTCGCTTTCAGTTCCATAAGAGTTGTGATCTGGGACTCTCATATCAGAGAGACCATTCAATGTTTCATCTTCTGCTTCTGACTCACTTCACTAAGCATGATGTTCTCAAGTTTCTTCCATTTGCCTGCAAAAGCCTCCACGCTGTTGGACTTTACAGATGCATAGTGTTCCATTGTGTACAAATACCACAATTTGTGTATGCACTGGTCTGTTGATGGGTATTTTGGTAATTTCCATATTTTACCTATTGTTAGTTGTGCTGCTATGAACCTGGTGGGTATACATATATCTCTGTTGTGTGTTGTTTTGGCCTCTTTTGGATATATCCCCAGGAGGGGTATCGCTGGATCGAAGGATCTTGTCAAATTAAAAAGTTTCGGCACAGCAAAGGAAACTATCAACATTGTAAAAAGAGAACCAACAGACTGGGAAAAAATATTCACCACCAACATCTCAGATAGGAAGCTCATAACTAGAATATACAGGGAGCTGAAGAAAAGTAAGCCTACCCAAATAAAGAATCCTATTGAAAAGTGGGCAAATGAATTGAAGAGGCAGTTCACTCACAAAGAAGTTCAAATGGCCAATAGATACATGAAAAGATGTTCAGCATCTCTAGCCATAAGAGAAATGCAAATCAAAACAATGCTAAGATACCATCTCACCCCAGTGAGAATGGCCTATGTCAACAGGTCAAATAGGAATCAGTGCTGGCCAGGCTGTGGGGAAAAAGGAACCCTCCTGCACTGCTGGTGGGAATGTAAATTTGTACAACCCCTTTGGAAAGCAGTATGGATATCTCTCAAAAGACTAGAAATAAATATCCCATTGTTTTGTTTTTAAAAGGCCCCTCCCTGGGCCAAGGCGGTGGCTGTGCAGTAGAGAGCTTGCCCAGCTGTGTGAGACCCCGGCTCCACCCCAATACTAGGGGAGAAGCGCTTTCCTACACATTGGGATAAGCTAGCACTGCTTTTCTGCCAGCTCCTTCAGGGTGTAGGACAGTGCAGTCAGTCTCCATCCCAGGAGGGCCAGTGCTCAGCTCCACCATGTCCCCAGGTAAGGCCATGAGTGTGAGCAACTTGTCCCAGGCCCCACAGCTAGTAGATTCATGGTTTGACTGCAGACTCTGGAGCTCCAAATACACCCTACTAATCGTCCTTGTCAGAGGTTCTGTGTGTGTTTCACCTGCCCAGGCTTGGGCTAAGCATCTCAATTGTATGGGCACCTGAGAAATTCACAGCAATCATGTCCATCAGGGGCAAAAGGCCATTCGAGTATTTAGGACATCATTCACAGGCCATGTAAAGTTGTCAGTTTAAATAGCTATATTTGGTAAAATATTTAATTAACTCAATCTTCGTGTGATGGCAGAAGCTGCTTCTCTTTATTGAGGCCCTGGCCAGGTGGGACCAAATGATCTGGAAGCAGTATACATGTGCAGGATGGATATTCCCCATCCCAGGTATACAGCCACTGTTAGCATTTCCAGAGGAGCAGACGATCATGAGAAGTTACAGGAACCATCTCAAAACCATGTAACTGGTGGGCATCTCGCATGCTCAGAGGCCACCAACACTAAGAGCCTGGTCACCCTGTAATAGCTCCCAAGTTCCGACCACACAGCCAGGCTCAACTGTTCAGAGGATGGGGTCCAGAGAGAGCGTGGGTGTTCAGTGGTCAGCGGCTACAGAAAGGAGTGCCTGCCCACATGTCTACCAGCATTTCCTCTTTGAAGTTGGGATTGGCAAATTAATCAAAGGGATAAGATTTGCTTTCTTTTTTCCCCGTGGAAAATTCCAGAATTGCAAATTTAGGAAAATAAAATTTAACATGTTAAAAAAGTGAAAGTTAAGATTTCAGGAGGAAAATTTCCTCGCATTAAGAATCCATAGCCTCTATCCCCAAATGTCTGTAGGCACATAAGTGGACAGGCTAAATGTTGGCTACACATGGCGAAATTGTGTTCAACCTCCTGGAGTCGTGAAACTGACACACACTGCAACTTGAATGGGTCTCGAAGATCTTGTGCTGAGTGAACAAAGCCTAACACAAAAGGACATATATTGTCAGATTCCATTTCCAGTAGGGACCTAGTGTAGTCAGCCTCATAAGAACCAAGCACAGAACAGATTTCTGGGGCTTGGAGAATGGGAGAATGGAAAGTTAGTGTTGAATGGGATGGAGTTTCATTTGGTAATGATTAAAAATAAAAAAGGCCTGAGACAGTTGGTGGCATTGGCTGTCCACAGTGTGAATATATTTAATGGCACAGAAATGCTGAAAATAAGCTGATGCGGTAGTGTCTGTAACCCCAGCTACCTGTTAGGCTGAGGCAGGAAGACTGCAAGGTCAGAGTCAACCTAGGGTCTTATCAAGACCCTGTCTCAAAGTAAAATAAAAAGAGCTGAGGGTGTAGCTCAGTGGTAGAGTACATGTCTGGCATCTGCAGTGTCTTCAGTTTGAACCTCAGTACTGAAAAAAAAAAAAGGTTTAAAGGATAAATTTGATGTTGGAATGTTTTAACACTCATAGAAAAGAAAAAAAAATGTGTAATGTTTACAGTCCTGTGCTAAAATCTACACCAACATGGCAGAATTCTTTTATGCATTTATGACAGGAGGCTTCTCCATCACCTACCGTGGGTGAATGGAAAAAACAGACCTGTCACATCTCTTTCAATTATTCAAATATCCAGACTCAACACCGCTTCCCTGGCCCGTGGCCTCTAACCAAGGGATAGTGACTGAGAAATCTCCACTTATTGGCCCTTTCCCCAGCGTAACTACTTTTAAAGAGCCCTGTCTTCCTAAAGCCTATAATTATGCTTGCCTCCAGGGTACCCAAGTCCGTTTTATTTTTCAATAAGCAAAGAGCATCCTGCAATTATCATGATGATTTGTTGAGTGCAGTCCAAGGGCAGAGGAGAGGCTGCCGCTCTGGAAACTGACACGCGCGTGTTGGTGCTTTCAGCCCTGGAGGCCCCACCAGTGCATGCGGGGCTGATAATTAATATTAAAGCTGAAGAATTAGCAGAGCCTCGTAGGTGTCCGCTCCATGCTGCCCACAAGAAGGGGTGGCAGCTGAGTGGGATCTGGCCTTCCTGGGCTGGAGGGCCCTGCCCTCACAGATGGTGCTAGGTAAACATCTTCAGCTTGTGTGCACCGCAGTCTGGCCCCGTCACCTGGTGCTGCTGGAGCCACACGCAGCTGAGGCTGGGGTGGGCAGCAGCCGACGGGTTGGAGCTGCTCCGCTGTCAGCCCTGATTTGCGGGCCGAGCCCAGTTCCCTGGCCCTGCCTGTAATCTCCCCGAGTTCAAAGAGCGCTTAGCTGCTTGTCTTTGTCAAGAGCGCAGTTGGGGATCTTTTATGTGGAAGATGTAGGATTCTCAGGCTGACTTTGATTATTTATTCATCCCCCTTCGTGGGTGCATGATAGCCCGGGCACCGCAGAGCCCCTTGTCCTGGCTACTCTTGCTCAGAAATTCATTGAGCTTAAAGCCCTTTGAAAATTGCTTTCCGCGGGAGGGGAAAGTTTTTGAAGTCCCTCTTCTCTCTCCCCTCTGCAGTGCCGCCGCACCTCTTGCCAGCATTCCATGCCCCCTTGCCGGTTGACATGCGACACCAGGAGGGAAGGTACCATTACGAGCCTCACGCTGTCCACGCTGTGCACGGGTAAGTCCTGCCCTCTGCCTGCTGTCACCTGCCACCGGGAAGGCCCACCAGCAGACTTGACCACCTCTGCTGCTTCAATCTTTCTGTCTGGGGTTCCTGACGTGTTGTCCCCTGTGAGCAGGCAGGTGCCTTTGCCACCTGCAAGTGTGAGCACGGCATGTACACGCCAGCCACACTCTGTTCCTCTAAAGACAGACTCTTGGCTCACCTCCGTTGGCTGCTTCTAAGGTACCAGGCGGATCCCTGAGTAGATCGCCGGGAGACTGGAAGCTCTTTACCACAGTGAAGCAAGTGCTCGCCAGGCCCAGGCATCTTTATGAGGCAGGAGATCTTAGGTCTAGATGTCCCCCATGTTAATTTAGAGCCCCAAGAGTCCTCGTTTTGACAGTAAGTAGTGTGATTATTCAGCTCTGGGAAGGACACTGTCCAGATACTGGTTTGCGTTTGCTGGTGCTGCTTAACTACATCCAGGCCACGTGTTTGAGGGAGTCGTACTGTGAACGGGACACCGGGTGCTCCGTAGGGAGGCAGCCAGGAGGCACCAGAAGCTTCGGGTGGTGTCTGCTTAGGTTCTCCCCTTTGTAATTAATAAGCACCTGGCTGTGTGGTGCTCTGAGAATACGGGAATATCCTGTTTCTCATTGTATTTTCACCCATTAACTTAAACATCTCTTGATGATTTTTTCTAGGAACCACAACTATTAGTATTTGCCACATGGCAGTTGTCTGTGTCCATCAATCCGTCCATATACATTGATTGGAATTTGACTGTAAGAAGGAACTTCCCTTCTCCCTCGCACACATTACCTTCATTTAGTTCAGTGTCTGATGTGTGGATCTTCCTGTTACTATATGCTGTTCCTATAGTTACTTATCATGTTGCACAAAACGTCCCAGGTCCTGGGAGTCCCTTCAAGTTGTCTTCTATGCCTGGTTGACATGGTGGGTTTTATTTCAAAATATCTACCTGGTCCTTGCATGAGCAAGGATCTGCTGCTTAGCAGTTGAGTCCACCAGTGGGTGATGGGCCCATTTCTGCCTCTGTGCCCTTCCAGGGACCACCTTCCTATAGGTGGCCTGGAAGAAGCATATATTTGGAACAGGTTGGGCCACGTGGAAATTGTTCTGTTGATGGCATCCAAGAATCATAGTGCATCAGAGGAGCTTGGTCTCTACTTGGGAAGCAAATGGCCTGCTTGTAGAGGTGGCTGGTTTGGTGGCATGGATCCTGGGCATAGCAGGCCTGCTTGAAGTACTCCTTGCTCAGGGAGCAGGTGAGGTGGGAATGGCCTTGTTGCTGGCCTGCACGGCTCTTTGTCTAGACTGGATATGTGAAAAGCAATATCTTAGTCGCTTTCTCATTGCTGGAACAGAATACCTAACATTCACAACTCAAGGGAGGAGAGATTTATATTAGCTCACAATCTCAGTCCATGCATGGGTGACCGGAAGTAGTAGAAGAACTTGCAGAGGTCTGCCTAACTAGTGAAAAGCTGTTCATCTCATGGCAGGCAAGCGGAGTGAATAAAAGGAAGATAGAGCTAGCCTGACCTTCTGGGTCATGTCTCAGTCAACCCCCACCCCACCCCCACCCTCCCCCACCCCTTCCTGGTCAAACCCCAGTGATCCGCCCCTTCTAACCAGGCCCCACCTCTTAACAACACAGGAAATCAATGGGTTAACAGCTACGATTGAATCACTTTCCAGACTTGAGGCTTCTGGGGCACATTCCAGATCCAAACTGGAGTATATTCATTTCTTTTGGCTGTCATAACAGTACTGTCAGTGTAGTGGCTTAAACTGATACAGAGCTATTCTAACAAAGTTCTGGTGGCCAGAAATCAGACCAGAGTCTTAGGGGCCAAAATCCAGGCGTTGGTAGGACTGGTTCCTTGTGGAACCTCCTGGGAAGACCCTGTCTCTGTCCTCTCCAGCTCCGGGATCCCTCCTACTGCCTTGGCTGCAGCCCCAGCCTCACACCACAGCGCCTTCGCCTCTGCTTCAGTCCTCACATCTCTGTCTTCTTCTGAGGCAGATTTCTCTCTCTGCCTTTCCTATCAGGACACCTGCTGTCTTTTAGGGCCCACACAACTGTCAGGATGTCGCTCCATCTCATGAGTCTTAACCACTTCTGCAGTGTGCCTTTTTCAGGAAAATAACCCTCTCAGGTCCTAGGAATTAGGATGTGGACACCCTTGGGAGCCATTTTTCAGCTCACTTGGAGTTTCCAAGTCCCTGTGAAGAGTCCAGCTTCACATTTTAGACTACAGCAAAGTGTGTTGATAATTTGACCAGGTGCCTGTTACCAGATCAGCACACCTTCCCACTTTCCCTGAGACACAGGATTGTAGACTTGATCCTACAGATGCAGACCTGACGCTTAGGAAGCGTCGTGGTTTCCATGGGTTGCTCCCTAGGTCACCTGTGCTGGTTTCCGTAATGGCTGGAAGATGCAGCCATCAGCTAGCCAGGAGGGGCTGGTGCTCCCATTCCCCACCGTCCAGCAACAGCACTGGGTTCTGGAGCCTATATGTTGCTAGGGTGGGCATCAGTGAGTCCAAATTGTCTTCAGGCACTGCCCACATAGGCCGAAGGGAGACATGGCTGAGGCTTCCAGGCTGGTCTTGGGTCCTGAATATCCAGGATGAGCCCTCCTGACAAATAGCCCTGTGGCTGCGGCTTCTATGATTAATGTCGTCGGAGCCTGGTGGAGCACCCCGATTCATCAAGCCCGTGTTATAGTCCGCTCCTCCTCCTCGCAGGCACCAACTGCATCTAATTACACAAACATTGCGCAGCAAATGAGGTGCAGTGTCATCTCCTGTCAGAGGGGTCCGAGCCTGGCCGGCTGCTTGGAGTCATAGGGCCGTGGTGTGTGGCCCGTTCTTGCGTGCACCTGCTACTCGGCCCTAGCTCTCTCCTGCCCGCCTCTGCTGGGTACCAGGAGCCCTCCCATGGCGCTCAGGATCTTGATGCCCCAGGGATGATGTGGAACACCTAGTGTGTACAGGCTGCAGGGTTGGTACTCCCCCACCCTCTGGTGCCCTGCAGTTCTGCAGTCACTGCCAAGGAGCCACTGTTGTCACTGCCTGGCCGCCTGTACAGGAACCCAGCGCTGAAGCCACTAGCCATGGACAGCTCACTGAGTGATTCAGCAGGGCTCAGTGTTTTATCTGTAAAGGGGCCACATCTCCTGAGATAATCCAAGTAACTACTTTGTTATTGTTAGGATGAAATAGGAAAAGATGGCTCATGATCTGGGACAGTTTGGAACAATCCACTAAGAAGTTAGCAATTATTATTTTCCTGGTGTGCCTGCTCAAGAAGGTGGCTGCTTGTGGGGTGGGGGAACTGTGTGGCACAGGCAGGCTGTGGCATGGCTTTGAAAGAAGAAAGTATCCATGCTGGACTTCTCATGTCCAGCTGTGGTTTCCCTGGAAGGTGAGAGCTGCCGTGGGAAAGTACCACTGGGGGAGAAGAGGTGAGGTTTTTTTTTTCTTCGCAGTAGAGGAATTTTGACATCCCCCTGGGAGTGTCAGGGATGGTTGATTTATTTTGAGAGGGGACTGTAGGACAGTTAGAAGATGGACAGGAATGAGGATGCAGAGAACTGTCAGCCTGTCCCAGTGGCTCCTGGAAGCAAGGAGAAGAATCCTGCTGGCCACCCTGGCCACCCTGATGCTCATGGAGACACAGAGGACATGGAATTCTGTGTGGGTACTGCCTGAGTTACTTTTTGGTGCTGGTACACAATATCTGATACCCACAACTTAAGCTTAGGAGACAAGGTTGGTTTGTTTGCTTAAATTGAGCCAGGCCCAGGGGTGCGGGCCATTATTTTCTGTTTGCTCATTTATTTTCTATAGATGTTCATATGCCACGATACCTAGCCTATGGGGTGCTGAACTCAGCCTATCGTGTGAACTCAGGGCCCTGCACTTGCCAAGCAAGCCCTCTTAAGCACTGAACTATGCCTCAAGCCCCAGAAAAGGTTTATTTTATTCACAGCGTGAGAAGGTCTTTGTCTGCTCATGGGAGGCCTACAGTGGTGGAAAGTCTTGGCAGAGGCCTTGCTGGAGAAAAATTGTTTGTTCAGGAAGCGACATGAATGGGGAAGGGCGGAGCTAGTCTCCTCTATTCCAGTGCTCTGCCCCTTCCGGGTCAAGCCCCAAATGATCTACCTCTTCTGACCAGGCATGCAGGAAGTCAGTGGATTAACAGCTATGGTTGACTCACCTTCCAAATATGAGGCTTTTAGAAGGGGCTCTTTTTTGTCAGTGGAGAAATGTGGGCATCCTCCTAGGGTAGAAGGGATGGTCAGTTAATTTTGGGAGGGGACAGATAGGGGATGAACAGAAAGCAGGAGAAGAACTGCCAGGGTGTCCTAGTGGCTCCTGGCAACAAAGGAGAAGAGCCAAGCGCCACACAGGCTACTGCTGTGGGGACAGACTGGACATGCAGTTCAGTGGGACACCACGCCGCCAGGCCAGTTATGGCTTTTCCTAGACACCCATATCACGCACTCTGCAGAGAGGCCCTTTCTATCCACCTGAAGGTTCAAGCCCACAAGGCTTTCATAGGTTCATGACACCTGGCTCCAGAAGGTGAAGTGGCATTGCCCAGAGACTCCCATGAGGGCATCTTTGGTCTGTGGTGTGGAGATAAATGTCCTATGGGACAGGGCTCTTTTGTGACCATGGGAACAGGCTCCTAACTCTACAGGAAGAGAAGGCCACCTGTGAACATGGCTGTGAGCTGCCTACAGTTCCTCCACAGCTGTGGTGCTCACAGGAGAAGTGGACATTAGACTAAGGGTCTCCAGACCCTGGGGCCCACATTTCGGTCACTGGCTGAGACAAATGAGTGATAGCAGGAAGAGAGCATTGAAGGAAGCTCCGCCTCCTGTCAGAGCACTCCTATTACGTTCTAATGCTATTACTGATTGACAGGAGGCGGAGCTTCACTCCCCACTTCTTTCCTGTTGCACTGCTCCCAGTTTCAGAGCTGTCCACTGGAGTTGTGCTCTGGGAATCTCATATCAGAGATCATTCGATGTTTCACCTTCTGCTTCTGACTCACTTCACTAAGCATGATGTTCTCAAGTTTCTTCCATTTGCCGGTAAAAGCCTCCACACTGTTGGACTTTATAGATGCATAGTATTCCATTGTGTATAAATACCACAGTTTGTGTATCCACTGGCCTGTTGATGGGTATTTTGGTGACTTCCATATTTTAGCTATTGGGGTCGGGTAGGGGAGGAGGGACGGAGGGTAGGGGAGAGGGTGAGACAAAAGGAGAGTGGGAAAGCCCTTGCCACCTTGACAAGATACATATGTTCATAAAAGGCTCAACTCCATTGTAAACCTTAAATTTTGCACGTATACATATCAATAAAATGGGGGGGGTAGCTATCCACTGTAGGAGGGTGATGGGGGCTCACACCTGTAATCCCAGCACTCCGGAGGCTGAGGAAGGAGAATTACTTTGAGTTTGAGGCCAGCCTAAGATACATAGCAAGTTCAAGACCAGCCTGGACTACTGAGTAAGAACCTGCCTCAAAAAATAAAATAAGGTAAGATAGGACAAGACAAGACAAGACAACAACCCAAAAAATAATAACAATAAATAAATAAAATCAAAATAAACCCAAAGCTATCCACAAACAACCTACTTCATAATAGGAATCACTCCATCACGCCTCCCTGACCTCAGAAGAATGGTCTTCAACTAAATTGATTTCTGGTATCAAAAAAGGTTGAAGATCACTGCATTAGAGCTCTACCTGGCCCTGTCTCTTGGAAATAGCCTTGTCTGGATGTTGTGGGAAACATGGCTACATGGAGGTGTATGGTGTGTAACAGGGTCTCCCAATGATAGTCCCCATTTTATTGGCCTGATGAGTCCTTGCTGGCTCAGGCCAGGGTTGACTGGTGTCCTGGGGCGAAGGGAGGAGTCAAGCTCTTGGTTCAGGAAGCTGGATCAAACTTCAGCTGTCAGGCCTGCTTGATGGGTGCCCATCTACCCCTGGGGTTTCTGGGAAGACCAATTCTAACTGCCTGCAGCTAATAGAAACCATCCCAGCTGTGGATCTGAACAAAGATGCTCTTTCCCGGGCCCTCCATCAGGTGTTCAGGTTCTTTCAGGCTAGAGTGAGACCCCGTAATATGTTTATTTGCAGGCACCCATAGGCCAAAGTTTATCTGACACACAGGAAAGCAGCCCCAAGCTGGTTTCCCAGAGCCCTAGGGTTTGCATGGTGCCTCTGTCACTGATAACGTCTCCTCAGAAACGGTGTTGAAAGTCTCCAAGGGCTTTTGTTAACCTATCCACAGATGAGGCCCTCCAATCTGACCTAGACCTGTTCATACCCCAGCTTGCAGAAGGCATAGCACATATGGGGCAGGAAGAGCTGCATCTCTGCCCCAACCCGACCAGGCCTTTTTCTCTTCTCCAGTCTTGCACTGCACCTGACCTGTCCTGTCTGTCCCCATAAGTATCTGTGATACTTGACACTTCTCTGGATTCTGAATCTGACCTCTGCTAGCTGCTTCCTGCAGCTCCCTGAGCAGAACTTGTGGTTCATGACCCAAGGCTACCTGCGCAGACAAGGGGAGAGGAGGTGACTCTTGCTGCTGACAGATGACTGTGGGTTATAGTCATCGGCTCGTGGAAAGCCAGCACGCAGGCCTGGGTATAGTAAAGAAAGAAGTGGGATGCCAGGCGGGGACTGTAGGGGCCTCTGCACCCCTGTCATCTGTGTACCTAGTCACGCAGAAGGCACATTTGCTGGAGCCCCCTGAGGGAGCTGTTAACTCTGAATCCCCGCTTGGTCCCAGCCAGTGCATGTTAATGAAGCTATTTAGCCTCTGGGTCAGTGCGTCTTCCCTTAAGAAAGTAGTTTCTTTGCTGTGGCTACGATGAGCTCCTGGACTTTCCGGTCATGGGGGATTTGAAGATGGTTCTTTCCAAGGTCATTGTTGCTTAAAGGCTGCACCATCTGTGGTGAGGGTAATAACACCATCGCCTGCTGAGCCTGACAGTCACCAGTGTTGTCTGGGCCTTAGAACTCTGTCCTCAGCCATTTACAGAGAGGACTCATGGCCAAGCAGAAAGAAATGTAGACATTTCTTTCTTGGTTTTTTGGTTCAGTACCCTAGTTCATGACCCACAGAGGACTGGCTTTGTCCGTGGTTTTTGAAGAACCTCCTCCTCCCAGCAAACGTGCTCACGTTTCAGGTCCTGGTAGAAAGGAACACTTCTGAAGGGCAGGTCCACCTGCTTCTGGGCTAAGCTGCTGCAGAGGCCCATGATTACCCACTTGACGCCATGTTTCCCTTCCTCATGGGCATCTGCTTGGCTTACCATCTCTCCTAAGGTGGTGGCTGACCACTCACCTCTGCAGAGCACCCGGACAGCAGGCAGGGAGGTAGCACAGAGAGTCAGGCTGGCCAGGATGTGGACAGCATGTTCTCCTGTGGCTGACCCAGGGACACGCTGGCTCCTGTGGCATGGATAACACTGAGAGACCCGTAAGGTAAGACCTTTCCCCTCTCTGGGGATGGGGACACTGGAGTCAGCCTCACTGTGAGACAATAGCATTACCCTGTGTGTCACCTTCTTCTGCTTAGCTACCACTGTGTAAGGAAGACACATCAACACAACCTGTTTCTAAGTTGAAAAGCTGAGCCAGCAAAGTTACCCTGCGCTGTCAATGACACATTCCTAGCAGGTAGCATAACTGGGATGTGAACCCGGGTAGTTCCCAGCAAACTGTCATGTGAGCTACGAGGGTCACCCCACCACCTTCTCCCCCACCTCTGAGCACTCTGGATTCCCAGCATCAGGAACTACTTGACTGCGTGGGACAGACAGCTCATTTATAATGGAATCTGGCCTGTAAAAGTTTAATGAGGAGTGTGTCTGATAAGCTGGCCTGGGCTTTGATCTTTGCTGAAAACCAGCCCCTCCAGAAGGGAGCTGCCTGCCCCAGGCTTTGGAGAGCCGGTGTGGTCAGCTAAGAGCAGGAGCTGAGGCAGGATGGGGCAAATCTGGACACGTGGAGCAAGATGTGCTCCCAGGGCAAGAGGTGGTGCACACAGCTGCTGGGAGGACTGCTTGCCGAAAGTCCTCCAGGGTCAGAAAGTGGCCCTCCAGTCCCTCTGCTACCTCTTGGGGGCTCTCTTGGGCATTTCCCTTTCTACACCGAAAGGATGAATGCAGAACTGGGAGGGGCTGCACTTTAATCCTGCCTATACTACTTATCACCTTTGTGTCCTTAGGCTGGCTGATTAATTTCTCTGAGCCTCAGTTTCCCATCTTTAAAGTGGGGACATACATAGTAAGAACCCCATGTGGAATTGTGATAAGGAATAAGCAGGTTACATGAAGTATGTTACAGTTTGGGTGTGGGGCATTCCCCAGAGGCCCCTGTGGTAACGGCCTGGTGAGCTGCTGGTGGTGCTGTTGGGAGGAGGTAGGAGCCGTAGGAGGTTCCACCAAGTGTGAGGAGGGTGAGGCCTTGCTTCTCCGCCACCACTGAGGTGACAAGACTTCCTGGGCCACATGTTGCAGCTGTGATGTCTGGCCCAAAGTAACAGGAACCAGTGACCGTGGCCTGAAACCACAGAAACCGTGAGCCAAAACATCTTCTTCCTCCTAGCAAGTTAATTTTCTAAGCATTTTGTCACAGTGATGAAAAGCTGACAAATGTGAAGCATGTAGAAAGCATGGACGCATCCAGTCCCAGGCCCTCTGTATGACGCTGTCATATTTGGTCCTCCCAGCAGCTCATGGAGTGGGCCATGCCTCCTTACCTCAGAGGGTGTTGAAATTCTACATATCTTGGAGAAAACTCAAAGGTTTTCAGAATTTAAGAACTCAGCATTCAAGTGAGACCTGACCAACCGTCGCCAAGCCTAAGCTCTTCCCTGTCCCCTGATTGTCCTGTGCCCTGATTGTCCTGAGATAGGAAAGACTCTCACCACAGTTCTCAGGGCATCAGGATGTTATCCCTTTGTGCAAGCAGGCATGAAAACAAAACAGTCATCATGCCAAAGGAATTGATCACTAACACTGAAATTGCAGGTTTTGGTTAAGTAGATGGGTTGGTCTTTGAGATAAGGCATCTCTTACTCTGCATGTGACCGCGGTGTCCTCTCTGAGGAGCAGCAGATGACAGTGCTCAGAGGTGTTCATTTATTCAGTCTAATTCATGATTGCAGAGCTCATTTGTGTCCTGAGTGCTGTCTCCCAGGGTCGCCCTGCCAGCCTTAGTCCATACACATTGTGGAAGACATAGGTTGTAGGCCGCTCACCCCTGAATGACCCAGGGCCGTCACTTCAGCTGGCCTTGTGGCCTCACTTGGGCAGAGTGACACTGGGCCTTAATTCAGCAGGGGTGTGTTTGGTGCACTTTTATCTGAGGACACTGGCACAGTACTTATGACACCAGCCTCATGACAAGCACTGGAGATAAAGGCCTTACAGGGCACGATACTGGTGCCTTAGAGATTTCCTGGTCTGGTTGGAAAGGAGGTAGAAATTGTGCGATGACAGGGTGGCCTGCAGAAGGAGGCTGGAGAGTCCAGAGCAGGGGTCCCGGGAACAGGAAGCATGTATCAGCAAGGAGGCCTACCTCTCCCCTGTCCCAGCCCAGGTAGGACACCCCAGCTTCTTAGGATCACCCCACTGCAGTGAGATGCTTCCACTTCCTGGCAGACTCTGAGAAGAGGAGGCTTCTCGGAGCTGAGCCCACACTAATGACACGTGGATAACACCCTGCCTCCATGAGGAGGGTTATCTAAGTGGTTCAGGATGGTCCATCTTGCCCTGCCAGGTGGCAGCAACGGAAATGCCATTGGGCTCTGTGACCTGAAGAATTCTCACTGTGGAAGAGGCGCCATGTGTCCAGCACGCTGTGCACATGGCTTTTCTTGTGCACTCAGCCCAGGTCTCTTGTGAATCTGGGGAAGTCCATCCTTTCCCAAAGACTTCACTCCTCCCCATCCCCACTGCCCGGACCACTGTGTGCCTTTCTGGAAGGGTTGGCCCAGCAATCAGCCCCAAGTACCCAAAGGCTCCAGTGCCACAGGTCACCCAGAGAGGGCCTCCTCTCAACCAGCTCATTGTCCCCAGCCCAGCAGTGTGACCTAACTGGAGGCACAAGGCTAAGACCACCTCCAGTCACCCTGACAGGCACACACTCCTAACCACTTATCACTCTGCTAGGAGGAAAGACTCCCTGATAGGACCCTCTTGTCTTTTACGCTTCGGGCTTTTAATGTTTGAAATAGTCGATAACCTTCCTGTGTGCTCCTATGGGGCAGCCACGACGAGGGTCAGATGGCGGACACAGCCACCGTTGACTGTGTGGCCGGATCTTAACTGAGCCCATCTGGATATCCTCCTTTGTAGGCGCAATTTTAAAACCTAATTTCCCTACCAAAACATCAGTGTTTACTTAGTAAGAAATCTGTTCTTTGTCAGTGGGAAACACTGATTTCTCCATTAGGGCTGGGGGAGGGAGTGGTGGGCGGAAGCTGGCGCTGGTTGCAGTTTTGTGGGTCTGTGACCGAAGGGGGTGAGTGGCCACTGGCTGGACATACGTCTGTCCCACACTGGCGGGTGAGACCGGGGCCGGCCCCAGAGAAGCCTTAGCAGCAGATAGCATTGCAGCCCAGATGGGCCCACGGGTGGCCAGAGGACAGCTGCAGAGCCTCAAGGTGCTCTCAGCAGGGCCCCGACAGTCCTCCACTCCCCACCCCAGAATCTGCCCACCAGCCCATCCTAGCCACAGGCCAGCTTCTGCCCAGTGTGCTTCAATTTGATTTGATTCTACCAGATAGCAAGAAGAGCGGAAATATGCTTCAGATGTGTGCATTGTTGCGGGGCCTAGTGATACAAGCCTTCCAGCACTCTGAGAGGCAGAGGCAGGAAGATCACAAATTTGAGCCCAGCCTTGGCAATTTAGTGACTTAGTGAGACCCTGTTGGGGGGAAAGGGAAGGTATGGGAGGCTCAAAAAAGGGAGAGGAGAAGGGTTTGTAATTCTGATGCTCTCTCTACATATATGTGTGTACAAAATGTTCAAGTTCAGTAGTTCAATGTAAACATGTGTCGCATTTATACATGTTAACAAATGTGGAGAAAAAAATCAAAATCAGTATTTTTAATAAAACAGCTGGGGATGTAGCTTAGTATGGAGGTGCAGGGCTCAAGTCCCGGTGTTCCTTCCCCAAATTGTATGTATGTATATATGTATGTATACTGCCCACACAGACCCTTGTTCCTCCCAGCCTAAGGACTAGGCTCAGGCTAGGACCTTTGAGGTCCCATTCTCTCCCCACCCCCCAACATCTTTCCCATTTTTGGGAATTTCCCCTTTACCTTCTGGCAGTCTCCCATGTGCCTTACTCCCCTAACAGTGGATCCTCTAGCTTTGTTTTGTTTTGCGCTAAGTAGTTGAACTCCTGCAGGCGGGATCTCTTGAACTTGCTTTTCACAATCTGTGTCACCTTGGTGAGTGGGCCTATTGACTGGTTTCCTCTCCTGTGCTGAGGCAGTCTGAAAGCTCTCTTGAGTGCTACTGCCAGATATCCTTGTCCCATCCACAGGGCTGCCATGGGTTCTTTAGCATAAATACCTGCCCAGGAACGGAATTGCTGAGTTATCTAGATGTTACCAGGCCTTGCTGGGTGGTTTTACCAATGTGCATTCCCTCCAGCTGTAGTGTCCTTGTCAACAAGGTGCCATCTTTTTCCTATTGATTTGAACACACATTTTGTATATGAAGGCAACTCGTGCCATGGTGAGGGATGTGTGTTGCAAATATCCCCTCTCAGCATGTGCTTGGCCTCTCCCCTCCGTGTTGGCAAGTCGGCATGACGAAGGCAGGTTCCTCGGAAACATGGCCCATGTCTAGGCTACTTTCTCATTGCTGGGACGCAGTATCCAACACTCGCGCCTTAAGAAAGAAAGGTTTTACTTCAGCTCACAGTGTCAGAAGGCCTCTGTCCAGTCATGGCTGGCGGGCGGTGATGGAAGGGCTTGGTGGAGCAAGGAAAGACGGAGCTACTGTGTGTCTTCCCAGGTCAAGCCCTGGTGATCTGGCTGGTGGTCCCAGCCAGGCCCACCCCCGTGAAATGTATACATAAACTGCATTACCCACCTGCCTGAGGGTGTTGGGGGCCATTCCAGATCCAAGCCATAACAGCTCAGCTTTTGGGCATTTCCCTTATGCTTCTCCCCATACATTGTCCAACTCTGCTAGCTGTTCCTCGATATGCCCTGCCCTCGGCTTAGCTGGTGTCCTGTCTCTGAACACCAGGCCTGTACCACTCACAGTCTCTTTTCCATGTTCTTACAAGAGTCTAGACTGGCTTCCATACTGCCTCCTATAGGAAGCCCTCTCAGACTGCCTCAGCAGATTAGATGAATTCTTTCCCTCCCAATTCTCTCCCTACCCCGGCACCTAGAGTGCTCTCTGGAGCTGCAGTTCGTATCTGCTATCCCCTCTGCCTCAGAGGTCCATACATGGTCCTAGCAGCAGTGCCCTGCCAGCCTTGTGAGGACACCACAACCTCACAGACGCTCATACGTTCTACTGAGAGCTGTACACATTGGGTTTGGGGTAGAGTTTGGAAAAGTTAGGTGCCCTGGGTATCCTCAGATGTACTCCTTGCCAATTGGGTATGTGACTGCCACGTCCTGGCCAGCCTTTCTCAAACCCCCGGGGTCCCCACCCAAGGCCATCAGAGGCTATGCACAGTTTCGTGACTCAAGGAGATCCCAGGAAAAATGTTGAGTGGCTGGATGCTGTGTGTGATCCACGCGCCTGTCCTCCAGGCCTTCTCTGGGGTCAGATGGCTGCTCAGAAGCACAGGGAAGTGCAGGGGGCTGCAGGAAATGAGCTGGGGTCTGACCTGAGGAGGGCATGATTAAGGAATTCACTGCCTATCTCTGGAAATACAAAGCCCGGGAGTACAATTTGGAAAAGAAAAAATTTCTGGAACTTTATAAAGGAATGGATAGGAAACCTAGTGAGCAAGCTTGTTAGTGCGTTATTTCACTCCCCAAAATACCAAGCCAACAAAGGCGAATGCTGGACAGGAGGCTGGATTCCAAGCAGCGGAGCCTCACGGAGCTGTTTGTGTTTGCTGGTGGGGCCTGGGCACAGCACGGGTGTCAGGTGGGAACAGATGCACCCCTTGCTCATCCTGCCTGTGTGGAAGAGTCCTTGCTTCCTAGAAGAGAGGCCCAGGGCAGCATTGCCAGAGCACTGGGGAGCTTGGCTCCCTTTCAGCATGACAGGGGCCCACAAAAAGCCCCTCACTACAGACAGTGCTTGGCAGTGCCAGCTATAGCAGAAGGGCAAGGGCTCCCCACATCCCACACCGCGTGCCACTGTGATCCTGGTGGGTGGCAAGCATCATGGCCCTGAGGCAGGGCTGGAGCATGTAAGCTGGCCGTCTCCAGAGCAGAGGGTTTGGCATGTCAGGGCTGCTCCAGGTGCGTGCCAGCTATGAGAGTCAGTGACCATGTAATCCCGGTGGCGGTGAGAGGCGCACTCTGGAGCCTGGTGAGCACAGAGATTGGAACGCAGGACTTAGATACCCTCCCTGTCGAGAGTACCTCCATGCCTGCCTGCCAGCAAGGCAGCAACTGCTCGGGTCTGGGCTCCTCTAGGAAGGCCCTACTCTGGAAGTTTGCTGTCGCAGCAGAAGGGTAGCAGCAGTGATGACAGCAGTGCCTCCTGCCTCCTGCAGCCAGCTGCACACCAGCCCTGTATGTTTCACATGGCCTGTTGGTTGCCTCATGCTGCACGAACAAATTGCTGCAAACTCAGAGGCTTAAAACAGTGAACACTGATCCTCTGCCAGTTATGGACCTCCAATCAAAGATCTTCCCACCCAGGGGGTTCAAGGGAAAAGCTGGTCCAACACTCCGTGGCTCATGGCAGCACCACATCAGAGTTAGCCACGTGGCGTATGGCCCCTCCTCTCGTGCACTGAAGCCCCTCTGCTTCTTACTTAGAAGGCCTGTAAGCTACTCATCTTGAAATCCTCACTTTATTCACACCTGCTGAGTCCCTTTCCCACACATAGTCACTCACAGGTTCCAGGGGTTGGAACATGGGTGGATCTTTGGGAGACATCATCAGCCTCCTGCATGTGCCTTCCCACTGCATGTCTCTCCTCAGGACAGAGCCTTAAGGTCACTATTACAGCTGCTCTTTGCAGACAGAGAAATTGTTCACAGAAGACGCTTTGTTTGCTCTCATCCACCCTGTGAGAAGTGAAGTGAGCTAAACCGAGTGGGAAACCCCGTCTTCTGCTATACAGCATGGCTCCTCTGTAGCCGCACTCTGCGTCCTACACATGCATCCACCCGTCCACCCATCTGTTTGTTTACCCACCGACCCATCCATCTGTCCATTTATTCATCCACCCACCCATCCCTCCAGCATACGTACTGGGTGTGCTCTTCACCCCTGTGGGCATGGGTGTGCTGCTGGGCAGGCAGTGTGAGCTGAAGCTGGCTGGGCTGTTCCCTGCAAGGAAGGCCGTGCTGAGTTCATCTGTCTATGAGCCCCCAGCCCAGACACCTAATGACCAGCTGAGGTGCACAAGCTTGGGCCCAGGGAAGAGCTGCCTTCCAGAGCATCTCACTGGGTGCCTGGCCTCAGCCTCGGGTCTAGGTCCCCATGGGACGCAGGGCTCCCCTGGGGAAAGGGACACAAATGAGAAGAGTCACAGAAGGGGGAGTGTCCAGGCCCCGAGCTGTGGGGAGTGAGCCAGGATGGAGAGGCTGCAGAGGAGGGAGGCAGGTGCCGAGCACGAGGAACGCAGCCTTGCGTGCCCTGCCGCCTAGGCTGTGCGTCGTCCCAGGAGGCAGGCCGGGCGGAGGCATGCAGGCCCACAGCTCCAGGTGACGGGCCCCCTTATCATCAGTCACTGAGTTTCAGTAGTGCTGTCCACGGCGTGGGACACCAACTGCCCATTCCTGCCTGCCTGGCCTCACTGACCTGGACAAGGAGTCTTTGCATAAAGCCATCTTTTTCTGGGTAAGAAGGTAGGTTCTCCCCCCACTCTCCCCCCCCCCCCTCAGCCCCACCACTGGCAGAGCCAACCCAAGGTGGATCGCACCATGTGTGGGTGAGGCAGCACCCTCAGCTCGGCATTATTCAGCTTCCCAAATAGGCACTCTAGGCGGGGCATAGGGGCCAATCCTTCGCCTCCTTCCACCTCTCGCTGCATTGAGGAACACGTTGGTTCCTGCCCTGGGTCCGGGCCTGGCTGTGCTGTGCTGTGGGTCAGAGCCCCCCTTCTCTGCTGCATCCGTCACAGCCTGACTCATCCCTCCAGCCCTGTAGCAGTCACACCTCCACAAGGGTTCCCTCCCATGTTCGGCTCCAGGGATGGGCCATCCTGAGGGTCTGGGTGTGCTTGCTCAGGCTCAGTCAGTTGGAGGGTCTCATCGTCGTGGCCTCTCCTTTCGTCTCCTGCCAAAAGTCCCGTGGCAGCCCGTGGGGAGGAGGCTGGGCTGTGAAGCTGGAAAGGCCGGTGGGGCCCGCTCCTCACCCCACTGCACCACCCGGCTTCCCCTCGTACAGCTGTTAAACGGGAATGAGGGAACTGGTTGCATACCTCATCAGTACCCGACACTCGCTACGGGGCACACTCTGCTCAGCTCCTCCCCTCGCACACCTGCCCCAGCCTACAGGTGAGGGAACCGTGGTCTCCAGGGCAGTGGCACCAAGGCCACGCAGCCACAGAGCCACTAGTCCGACCCTTGTCCATGTGACTGCGAAGTCCAGGCTCTGCCCCCAGAGTGCTCAGTGTTCCTTAGCCGGCACCATCCCCCAGTCACCCTGGGGACATGATGAGAGATGTCTCAGGAGCCACTCATGTGACTCTGCCTGCAGAGAAGGACTGGGGATCAAGGCAGAGTTGGGAATGCGCCTGTGCTGCCCTTATCACACTGCCCCGCGATTCCCTGATCCTGAGCCTGCCTCTTCTGCCAGGGCTCTGACCTGCCTGCAGGTCCTTGGGCACAGGTGGCCTTCTCGGGAGTAATTTAAGCAAGAGTTGCTGGTGAAGTAAGGCTCACTAGACTGGGAGAAGGGAGAAAGAGGGGCAGAGCATTGTGCTGAGCAGGGGACAGAGGGCCACTCTGTCTCCTCATTGTATGTGACCTGGATGCATGTGAGCGTGCACCCCCATGTGTCCGTGACAAAGGACAGTTGCCACATTTTACACTGCACACAGGCAGCTGGTTTCCCCTCCCAGCTTCCAAGCTGCCTCTTCAAGGCTGTGGCAAGCTTCTAGGGCCCATGGCTGAGACGCCCCTGGTGCAGACCAGCCAGGGCCTGTCGCATAGCCATGTGGAAATGGAAGACAGGAAGGACGCTGCTGCTGCTGCTGCTGCTGCTGCTGCTGCTGCTGCTGCTGCTGCTGCTGCTTCTGGTTACCCGCCCGGCCCAGAGGCATGGGCTTCCCTAGCGGTCGTCTGCCCTGATGACCGATGTTCTGTGGAACAGTGATGTCTACTCTCTGGCACCGCCACACCCAGCCTGCTTGAGAACTCTCAGCTGGTCCCGGGTGGTACCAAGCACCAGAGAAAGCAAAGATCTGGTCGTAGAAGGTCCTAAAGGACCTGCTTATGGGTTGGCGTTGTTGGTGTGACATTGAGGCTGTCAAGAAGCTCGCTTATCCCCCCACATGCATTCATAATACTTAGAAGTTTGCCATTTGAGATTCATTCCTTTGGCTTTGATGTGGCAAAGGGATGATCTCTTGGAACACGCGTGCCCCCAGATCGATATCAGTCATTCCCAATACAGTGTGAGGGAGACGGAATATGTGTGACAGTGGGGTGGAGTGGGGACAAAGGAGCTGAAGCATGGCAAGGTGAAAGCTACCCAGGTATAGCTCCCTTCTGATCGTATTCCACCCCAAGGATCAATCCCAGCAAACTGAGGGCATCAAGCACATCCACTTCTTTGCCGGGGGCACAGGCTTAAGCCAGGCCGCCGTGGCTTGGTCATGGTTTCTCCTCCTGCTGAGTGACCTTGGCTGAGGGACTTGGACCTTCTGGTGTGTTATCTGTAAAATGAACATACAGTGCCTATTTGGGGAATTATTATTTCGATTCAGAGGAAATGTGTGCGTGTGGCCCTTTGATGGTTAGCTGGTCCTGTGTTGAGATGTCAGGGCACGGCACAGCTGTGATGTGAGTGGCCCTGTGCAGAGGGACCACCTGGGAAGGCTTCCTGGAGAGGTATCTGGACAGTCTTCTCTGGCTATGCTGGCTGATGGACCAGCTGTTTCAGGTACTGGGTTCCTTGGGTGCCCAGATCAGTGGAAGCTTCATATTACCCTTCCGTCTCTTGGTACCACCTTGGTGAGGCATCAGAGAGGGTCAGCATCCTGGCTGAGGCTTCACAGCAAAATGGGAAGGATCCAAGTTAGTGAGAGAACTGGTGTCTCTGAAGGGGCAGGCTGTGCCCTGATGTAGCGTCCTGCCTCCCCACTGCCAGGTCCTGCATCTTCTAGAACAGCCTCTCAAATCTAGTCAGGTAAGGCTTTCAGCAGATGTGCTGTTGAGACCCGACCTGTCTCCCCACTATCCCCTGGCACATCTCTTGTGAGGCTGGGCAGTGCCTATTACTCCAGCAGACCAGAGAGTCCTCAGGGGCAGTTCTCTGATGGGGCAGGCAGCTCCAGATGAAGTGAGCCATCCTAGGAATGAAGCCAACTACAGGAAACCCCTACTTCCCTCTTCCTAGCTGGAGGACATGGGGAAATAGTCACCTCTGGACTTGACTCCTTGTGGTAAAGCACAGTTGTCAGTGCAGGAGCTGTTTGCAGTAGCCATTAGGCATTCATGTTGGGACCCCAGGGACACCATGGGCTGGACCCTGTGCAGAGCTCCTGGACACATCTCTGAGCCCAAGGACAGTGGCCGAGAGGAAACTTAGATCCATGTTTCTAAGGTGGTGGCAGTTGGTGGGAAAAGGAAGGCGGAGTCCACCTTCCCCTTGAGAGTGGCATTTGCTCTGTAGTCCTGTTTTTTCCATGTGCATGTTCCCGTGACACTACTCTCTTGCTCCCTGTTCATCTGGCTGATGGATTCTGGGTCATCTCAGTCAGACTAATCAGGACTGGTATGTGGTCTCAACACATTGTGGAAAGCCCCCCATGACCGCCCGCTGTGGTGGGGATCTCACTGTGACTAGAGCACTCCCCAGGGTGCCTTGGTGCCGGGGAGGGGATGCTTCTGGATTTGGGATCTGGGAAAGCCACTGAGGGCCATCAGCTTCAGGGACCACAGCCTCAGCCAGCTCCCTGAAGGCTCTGGGAACCTGCCCTACCTGGAGTGTCCCAGGAGGAATGAAGAATCTGAGGACAGGAGATACCCAAGCTGTCCTTCAAAAAGCACATGGACACCTGCCTTTTACTGCGTCATACTCAGCTGCCTTAATACATCTCCTTCAGCCCCAGATTGTCCCTGGGAGGGGGTGAGTTTCCCGTAAGCCTTCTCCTCACAGCACTTGCATGTGGTAGGAACTTGAGTGTCACATGCCAGCGCCATTGGGACCCACCTTGGCCAGAGGGTGCATCCCGGGCACCCTCCCTGGGGATATGGCTCTTCCCAGAGCATAAGCTAGTTGTCAGGCCCTCCCACCTGATGCCAGTCCATGCGTGTGGACCCACATTTAGAGGTGGCTTGGGAGGGAGAACAGCTAGAGATAGTGGCTTTCAGCTTGTCCCCCATTCCTGGTTCCCTTCTGCCATGCAAGGGGCCTGGCACTCAAATGTATGCTTGTCATGGATTCTGAAAGTAGTGCTGAGGCCCTGCATGGGCCAGCACTGTGCCCCGTGCTGGTGCACACAGGGACGGGCCCCCTGAGGGATGTGTGCACCCCGAGGGAGCAGGGCCCAGGGAGCTCCAGCTAGGGGAAGTTCTAGTTCTACTGCGCTGCTGGGAAAAGGAGGAGGAGGAGGCGTTAAAGCCAAGGGCAGGTGTGGACAGGAGCAAAGAAGCCTGCGGGTGATAGCGGGGTCTCTGGGTCTACACATCAGCACCATCACATCTGCAAAGGGTAGAAAATGCTGCAGCACGGTACTTCCCTCCGGCCGGTGGCATCCTCTGAGTGGAGAGTTGGGGGAACTCAGATGTGAAGACATCTGGATGTCACCTGTTTGGGTCCTGGCTTCTACTATGCTGTAAGCCCAGTTTCCATGCACTGTTAAACATAAAATCAGTAATTAGCTTTGGTTTGCTCAGCTACTCCATCACCGGTTCTCCGGGCACTTTTCACGTGTGCTCCGTCACTGGTCAGTCCTGTGGGAAGGTGTGGTGGCCTCCTGTGTCTGTGTGGGTTTGCCCGCACAGCTGGCAGGAAGGCTGGAGTACCAGCTGTCGTGTAGAGACAGCCTGCTGTGAGTCAGCACAGTTTGGGAGGTCTTCACCCACATGTCCGCTCCCCGGAAGAGACATTATTATCTCATTTTATAGATGAGCAGACTAAGGCTTGGTGAGGTTCAATTGCTTTCTTGGTGTGAATCAACTTGAATTTGAGTCCATATTTGTTTGATTTTTGTACTTAACCTTTGAGCTGTGTCAAACCACAAGAACTGTGTTTTCTGAAACATTAAAGATGACGTCTTGATAAATGTTGCTCCCAGTGACTTGATATGCAGCTGCTTGACTGTAAAGTGGTCCCTAACCTTTATGACACCAGGGACCCCTTTAGTTGAAGACTATTCTCCCAAGGACTGGGGAGCAAAGGCACACCTGCTGTGGCCAGTAGCATCAGAACCTAACAGGAGCATGCTAACTGGGGCGGAGCTTCCCCAGCTGCTCACCTGCTGTCTGCTCAGTATAGCCAGGTGGCCTCGTGGACTGCAGTCCTGGGACCTGGGGACCCTGCTGTAAAGTCTGATTTGTCTTTATTGGGTATGTTTTAAAGTAGATAACCCTAAAATACCTCTAGAGCTGCTCGGAGTAACATGTTGAGCAGAGCCGGCACATCCTGAAGGTCAGACCAAGGGACGTGAGGCTGGCTGAAGCCAGCTTGGGCCACAGGAGCCAGGCCACATGTATGCCTGTTGGCAGGTGTTTGGGATGGGGGCTCAGTTATCACATGAAGCATAACTATGTAAAGAGAGCCAAAAGGATATTTCAAAAGTTCAGTTGTGGCACCAACTTTAAAACCCATCCTGAGCCCTGATCTTATCCCTGAGGCCAAGCAGGTCCTGCAGTGACCATCCAACGAAGTCAAAGCCTACACTTGCCTGGAGTCTCATGTGTTAGGAATATAGGCTGTCTGTGTCTTGGCCCTGGCTGTCCTCTGTTCATGTTCTGTGTCAGACACGTGTTCAAGTGTGCACTCATGTGCCCAGCTCTGAGCAGGCCCTGGGAGGCAGGGGTGAGGCTCAGATGTGCATGTGGTCAGCCCAGCTGCACAGGGCGCTCCGTCCACTGCCAAGTCTTGACAGCAGTGGCTGCATCAGCACACAGCCCTCAGCCTTAGTCCTCAAGCTGGTGCTGAAGAGGTCCGGCTAGTTCAGAGACCACCAGAGCAAGCCAAAGTGGTCATACCCTGGGACTCAGGCCTGTCCCAGCATTCCGAGAGCCTGAGGCGGAAAGATTTGGAAGGTTGGGCTCAGCCGGGGCAATTTAGCAACTTGATCTTGTCTTGAAATCAAAACTAAAAAAATGGACCGGTAATGTAGTTCCTAGGCTTGATCCCCAGTACCATAAATAAGAAAATAAATATTTAAAAATGGTTCTTGTGAAAAGTCTCTCTAGGAAACCAAGGCTGCTTCTGTTGGTTTGGCGTTCTGGGAGGGGTCCCTGTGCATCCTTTCTCTGAGCACACTCCTCTTCATCCCTACAGGCCTCCTACTCTGAGTGGCAGCCCCGTCATCTCAGACATCTCCGTGATCCGGCTGTCCCCACACCCTGCTGGCCCTGGGGAGTCCCCCTTTGGTGCCCCCCATCCCTACGTGAACCCCCACGTGGAGCACTACCTCCGGTCTGTGCACAGCAGCCCCACGCTCTCCATGATCTCTGCTGCCCGGGGCCTCAGCCCCGCTGACGGTGAGTAGAGCCAATGGGCTTGCCCCAGCTCAGGCCCCAGGGACAGTGGCAGGCTGGCTTTCCTAGATGAATGGCGACCGCCAGGACATTTGGGAGAACCTGTTTCTATGTTCATTACAGAGCTCTACTGCACGCCAGCATTAACAGGATGAAGGTCTGTCCTGGTAGGACTTGGCCTAGGGCAGAACTGCAGGTTGCAGTAAACCCAAGTCTGAGCCAGTCCTGGTGGTGCATGTCCCTAATCCTAGTACTCTAGGAAGTTGAGGCAGGAGGATCTCAAGTTTGAGCCCAGCCTGGGCAATTTAGTGACTTGGTGAGACCCAGTAGCAAAACTAAAAAGAGCTGGGGACATAGCTAGCTCATTGCCAAGTTCCCGGGCTTGATAGTACCACAAGCTAAAAGAGAAAGAAACAAAGAAAACCGAAGTCTGCAGGAGCTGGTATTGAGGGAAAGGTTGCTGGTTAGGGGATGTCGTAGAGAGCCTAAGAGAGAGAAGGAGGCTTACCAAACGGAGCACCCCCCCGCCTCCCATTTTCTGTGTCCCTTGGAGGTCAGCACAGGTGGCTTTCCAGCAGCAGCCCAGGCCTAACACTCCAGGGTAGAATCTGTGGCTTTTCTTTTGGTTTAGATGCTTGAGGCCCAGCACAGAGGGCAGATTAACAGAAGCCAGGACAGGGCAGGGTGTCATAGATACACATAGCCTTTCAGATGTAAAATGCTACTCTGCTAGTCCTCACCCTCTACCCCCGTGCATGCATGCCAGTGCACACGGGTACATGTACATATGTGTGCACACACGTGATGTGGAATGAACGCAGTAGGGAGCTGACCCTCTCTGTGCTGTCTTTCTGAGAAATGCCCCCGCCACTGATGGTGTGGGCACTACCCACTGCCCTACAATGCTGGCCTGGGAGTATTTGCTAGCCCCTTGGGGTTCCCATCCTGGAAAACAACCACGCTGCATCTTCTCAAACATGTCCGGCTTCTTAGGCCAGGATAGCTTCCAGGTTAGAGGGCATTTGCATTATGCACTGAGGAGCCATGGGCCCCACCTCTTGACTGTGACCTTGACCAGAAGCTGAGGCCTGATTCTGAAGAGGTGCCAGCCGTAGTTCCATAGTGACAAGGGTCTTCTGGCCTCCAAACGTGCAAAACAAAAGCTCCTTGAAACACCAGGCTTATGTTGCCTGAAGAAAGCCTCACCAGAGACGAACTGGACAAGGCAAATGATTGTGGCCTGAAATCAGAATGGAGTACCATTGGGAAATGGCCCCATAGGGTCAGAACCCAACCCTGACCTGCGTGGGTCTCCTGAAGGTAAAGTGAGTCCACACTGGGTTGTTCTGTTGGGAATTGTGGGCCTGGGCTTCTCCCAGTCACTCCGATGACCCAGCTGAGGATGGGCTGATGGCACCAAGGATGCAGGTCAGGCTCCGCGGCTGCCTCCTCATGAGACTCATACATGAATGGTGCCCCAAGGATAGCCCCGCCTCTGCATTCCTAAATCCATGGGTGTTGCCTCACTTATACAGAGGGGCCTTTGCCAATATCATGAAGTTGGAAATCTTGAGCTGAAGACGCCATCCTGAACGATGAGTGTGGCCTCCACACCAATGACGCATGTCCTTATAAGAGGCACACAGAAGACAGAGCAGTGTGAAGACTGAGGCAGAGGTAGGAATGATGTAGCCACAGGCCAAGGAAGCCAGCCACTGTCAGAGGCTGCAGGACGTGAGAAACAGGATCTCCCTAGAACCTGTGGCCTTCCACCCAGGCGCACTGGCTTCTCCAATTTGGACTTCTGGGCTCCAGAGCTGTGCCAATAAAATTCTCTCATTTCACCAACAGCACCAAGTTTGTACCTATTTATTATAGCAGCCCCTGGATATCATATACATGGTAGCATATTTCCCAGGAAGAGGCAGCAGCTGGCGCCCTGCCAGGACCACCATAAGCCCTGTGGGACATTATAGGAGAAGGAAAGGAGTAGAACACCCTCTTGAAAACATTCAGCAGTCAAGAACTATAGCGCTGAGTGGCAAGCCAGGGCTGCCTTGAAGGAGCACTCATCCTAGATGGGCTGTTGTGCTGTACCTGATTCCAGCATAAACACAGGCCTGGCTCCTGCAACGCCCACTCATCCCATCCACACCCACCTTGTAAGCAAGCGGGCATGCTCAGCCCCAGGGCCATGTGGCTGATTCAAGTGGCCCTAACTACCACATGGGTAGACTGGATACCCCAGTCTCCACTAGCCATGGGCCAAGTTACCAAGTTGGCCAGGCATGGCATATTTAGCCCACAGAGGGATCCTTTCAGAAGGGCTAGATTCACGTCCTTTGACATGCCCACTTCTGCCAGCCCCCAAGCTCACCATCCCCAGGAGGCCAGGAGAGTTCACAGGCAATCCCAGGCAGTGTCTGCCAGGCCATGCATATGTCCTAGGGACAGAGTGGAGCTCCAGGAATGGCTTTAGGGCTAAGCAGAGGCCACCAGGGTGCCAGCCTGGCTGGAGGCCGGGCTCCCCAGAGGGCTCAGCATGGTAGGAGAAGAAACCGGAAGACCGAAGCTGACGTGGGTTCCTTCCTGTTATCACCAAGCACCTGTGAGGCGGCGGGGGTGTTTGCTGTCACTGTAGCACAGGGCTGTGGGGGGCACAGTGCGTCGGAACATGGGAACTTAGGTTTCAGACACAAACTGCAGGTCCCATCCCAGCTTTGTCACTTCCCCACCATGTGACCCTGCGCAAGCTCTGCTCAGTGGGAACGGCAAGAATGCCACCCCACTCCTAGTGCTGTGGAGACTGAGAAGTTGAAGATCGCAAGTGACCCCTCAGATTCTTGGTTTGTTTGTATGTTTTCTGTACTGGGAATTGAACTGAGGACTTTGGTGCCCAGCTATAGCCCCAGCCCATTTTTTAACTTTTATTTTTACTTTGGGTTAGCATGTCACTATCACCAAGTTGTCCAGACTGGGCTTGAACTTGCTATTCTCCTGCCTCAGCCTCCCAGAGTGCTGGGATTATAGTTCTTTGCCCCCAAGCCCAGCTCAGAGCTGAATGTTCTTACTCTCATTTTACTGACAGAAAACTGAACCAGTTCTAAAAGAGGGCACCCCAGTTTCCCATGTCTGGGAAAAGCCAGGGCTCTCCACAGCTGTTCTCGGTACCCCTTGGTACTGTGAATTCCCTCTTCCTGCCTCCTTCCTCTACCTGAGTAGGGCTCAACCCAAAGCCAGAGCAGACAGCCCTAAGGTTCTGTGCCACCGCGACAGGAGCTGGGGCACTGACAGACCAAGAGCCTGCGCCGGCCAGCCCGGGACTCAGCATCGTGCCTTGCCCAGAGTGGCCGGGCAGAGGCTGGCCCGCAGGTAGTGGCTGCCATGCGCGGCCTTTTGTATTCTCTTTTCCCTTTAAGGACTCTGCTGGGCACTGGATTTTGTTGCTCCAGAGCTATGGAGGGGAGGAGGGTGGAATTGTTTATGAACTGAAGGTGGTGGGGGAGTGCCAGGCAGGGCTCGTTCATCCTCAGAGCAGCAGTGTGCACTCCATGCTGGCCGAGACGGGGCCCAGCTCAGGGCGGTGGTGGGGTGGAGAGCTTGGGAGGCACTGACAGATCACTTAGGCCGGATGCACATTTCTTTTTCTCCATAGGGGCAGGAAAGGTGTAGCTGGTCTAGGTACTAACAGCATCTTTCTCTCCCCATATCCCAGTGGCCCACGAGCACCTGAAGGAGAGGGGCCTGTTTGGCCTACCTGCCCCGGGCACCAATCCCTCCGAGTATTACCACCAGATGACGCTCATGGCGGGCCACCCCGCGCCCTATGGGGACCTGCTGGTGCAGAGTGGGGGTGCCACCGGCACACCCCATCTCCACGACTACCTCAACCCTGTGGATGGTGAGTGCTGAAGTGAGGCCGCAGAGCTGGGGTCCAGGGCAAGTGGAGGCGTGCCTGGGGGCAGAGGGAGCCCCCTTGTGACGACAGCCCTGAGAGAGGTCGGGCTTTGCCCTGAGGTCAGCCTGCTGCGTGGATGGGACTCTCCCTATGACATTGAGTTAGTTATCGTAGGCCAGGAAGGGTACTAGCTAGTGCGGACGTCACAACGAACAAAACACACTGTCTCTTTTTTGTGGAAGCTTCAGTATAACAGGAGAAGCAGACTGCACAGCTCAGGGAACTGAGGGGATGAAATGGCCCGTTCTAAATGGAGTGGGGAACAGCGAAGCGGGGGAGCTGGGCAGGAATGCGATTTAGAAAGAGGAGGTCAGGAACCCTCCCTAGGAAGATGGTGTGTCAGCACGTGGTTAGAAGAGGTGAGCTGCGTGAAAGTCTGGGCATAGGGCCATCTGTGCAGAGGTTCAGCAAGCGCAAAGGGCCTGAGGGAGCTGTGTGCCTGCTGAGTTCGTGCTGCCGGGGTTACTGGTGGGGAATCAAGTGAAGGGGACGATGGGGGTAAAGCCAGCGATCTAGGGCAGGTCGTCCTCACCAGTGAGGACTTAGAAGAGGTGTTGGCTGTCACTGAAGCAAACTGGGGCTCCGGGAGGGAGGGTGTGGACGCATGAAGAGTAGAGACCCAACGTACTTGCCCACAGATGCTGTTCTCTGCCCCTTTGAGAACTGACCTGGGGCGTGGGGGAAGCAGGGCTCCAGTTCCCAGATCACCTGTAAACTTCATGGGAGGAGACAAGGCAAGCTCAGCACCAGGACCCTGGGACTGGCAGCTAGGAGATGGAGCTGCCAGTAACTGGAATGGGGCTGCAGACAGGTCACCTCTGGCCTGGGGGAGAGCCGGGGAGGGGCTTTCCCTCCTGCCCAGGGCATGAGCACAACTGCTCTGACAGAGAACTACCTCCCGCTGTCCGTGGCCCTAAGCTCATCAGTGCTGCTGTGCCTGCAAGTCCCTGGGTGCCCAGATAAGCCTGGGAGACCAGGCCAGGCAGAGGCACGGAAAGGGCAGCCACAGCTGGAGCCAAGTGGGCATCCCGCTGGGTGGGCGGCCCCTCACTTGCATGTGGCAGAGGGCTGCAGGGAAACCCATCTCTGTGGGGCAGCTCTGGTGCCCTCCTGGCTGTGCACACTGCAGCAGGGTGGACGTCTGAGTGGGGCTGCCTGGTCTGTAGGACCCAGGACAGGCTCCTGGCCTTCCTGCAGCTCCTGCCTCAGCGGCCCTGTTCTGACTAGACATCACGCTAAGGCCAGGCTGAGATCTCACTGTCTCCAGAGGACTCCTGCCTCCCCGTGCCTTCCTGACTGAGCTGGCTCCCTCATCAGGCCCACTTCCTCTGTCCTGACGACTGAGACTTCCAGGAACTAGTGGTAGTCCATATGTCCACTCTACCTCCTGGGTTACCATGGGAATGGAGTCCCAGGCCTCTTGGGCCACCGCCAAGCTGCCTCGGGACTCACGGCATGCCCACTGTCACTGGCGGGTGCTTTTCCTTGTGCATGGCGAGACCGCAGGCCCCGTGGGGTTGGGGAGCATCCGTCCCGAGGCGGCTGTCCCTGTGGAAGGGTGAGAGGTGAGCAGCAGTTAGGAAGGAACCGGAAGAGAAAGATGCAGCACGTAGGGCAGAAACGGCTTGGGTGGGAGAGCAGCTGCGGGCTGGCTGGCCGCCCAGAAGGGGGCCTGGGGCAGCCTTGTTCTCCAGGGCCCCTGGCACTAGACCGCATCTGGGGGATGAGAGTGAGCAGCCGGCAGGCCAAGGCCCCAGAGCGAGTGAGGTGAGCTCAGGGTGGCAGAGCCCTGCTGCTGGTGGCTCATCCTGCCCCTCCCTCCTTTCTGGCTCGTGTCTTCAGCTTCGCCAGATCCCAAAGCTACCTCAGCCAGGATGTCAGTTGCTCAAACCCTGCCATGAGGTGAGGATGAGGGGATATTTTTTTCTAACCATAAATTTCAGCAATAGCAACTAGCCAGGCCTAGTGGTGTGGGCCTACTGTAGCCCAGCACTCTGGGAAGCTGGGGCTGGAGGATTGTGAGTTTGAACTCAACCTAGGCAGCTTAGCAAAACTCTGTCACAAATATCAGATATAAAAATGGACCAGGGGCTAGGGACATCGCTCAGGAATGGAGCACTTGCCTAGGAAGCTCAGGACCCTGCTTTCAATCCCCCAGTACCACATATTAGCTAGGCGTGTGTCAGCACACACCTGTAATCCCAGCACTCATGAGGCTAAAGCAGGAAGGACTGCTGTGCGTTCAAGGCCAGCCTGGGCTACAAAGCAAGACTGAGTCTCCAGTACCATCCAAAATATAAAAATAAAAACCAAGCAAGTGAATTCTGTGTTTCCGATCCCTTACAATCTAAAATCAGAGCAGTCAGAGATTTTCTCCTGTGCTGTTTTAATACTCCCCCCCCCCCCCCCCAGAACCAGTTTCTGTTTTGTCCTGGTTTTGGCTATTAGAGATTGAGCCCAGGATTTTTCCTCAGGCTGACCACAAGCTGTACCACTGGGCTGCTCCTCCAGCTCATTTCAGACGGTTGAGGCAGGTGTAGAATCTTTCCCCAAATTATCTGTAGTTAGCATGCGCTTGCAATACGTAGTCATAACATCCAGGTTGAGGTACTGGTGCCTGTACGCGTCGCGTCCTGACCATATCTGCTTCCCCTTCCTGTCCTCGTGCGCCTACACACCTTTCCTCTCCACAAAATCTAGCTATTAGAAGTTGTGCTGCCCCTGCTGCTTGAATGGTGTAGGTGTTGTGGCTTGGCCCGATCCCCGTACTGATATGTCATCCAGGTGCGTGTCTGAGAAATGCCGAACATAATGCCAGTGCTGTCAGCCAGGTGTGAGCCCCGCTGAGCTGAGACCTGCCTCCGGGCCGCCCCAGCCCCTCCTTCCTGTGAGCCAGGGCAGCTCCTGTGTTTCCGTGGGACCTGACAGAGCTGGAGTCCCTCAGGGTAATGTCAGTCCCCACATTAGAGTGGAACTTTCCATCAAGTTCTTTTTCACTCAGTATTCTTAGAGGGGCATTCATTCGGGCTGGCACCTGGCACCATGGCCCCAGAGACCCTTGTGGGAGGGTCCCAAGTTTCCCTGAGGACACCCATGCTTGTGCCAGCCAGCCTCCTACATGTGACCTTGAAGATGGGAACGCTGCGCAGGAGCAGTGGCTCTCAAGAGCTCATGGGAGCTGGGAAAGGGTCCTTCTCCATCAGTTTCTGTGCATGCTGTGTTCATGAGCGTATGCCCCCATGCCAGACCTGGCTCTTCGGCCTAGGGTGTATGTAGTGCAGGCAGCACCCCACGTCCCACCTTCATGGTGACCAAACTCCTGCTTTGCAGAGGCTCCTCTATGGGACAGGGAATGCTTGTTCTTGCTACCCACCACCTTAACGTCCTTTCTCGTACCTTCCTTTATGTCCTGAGCGGAGAGTATCCTGTAGGGACAGAGGCACAGACAGGACCTGTAGGGCAGTGAGGCAACCTGGGCAGATGTGAGGAGCCCCGGTGGAGTCTTGTCCCCTGAGCATTGTCCCTGAACCTCTTGTGTGTTGACCACAGCACCGTTTGTACCTGATCTACATACTATCTGTGTGGTTGTGCTTTTAACTTTTTTTTCTTTTGAATCTTGTTCTTAGTCCAAGCTGATCATCAACTCATGACATAGATCAGGCTGGCCTGGACTCATGGCAGTCCTCCTCCTGCCTCAGCCTCCCTAGGGGATTACAAGAATGTGCCCCATACCTGGCTAATCTTTACATGGTGCTGAGAGATTAAAGCCGGGAACTTGTATGTGCGTAGCAAGCATTTTGACCACTGAGCTATGCTGCTAGCCTGAATTTGATATTTTTAGCTGACGCACCTTTTGGAGTTAAATCAATGATCTTAAAATGGGACTTTGTTTTTTTCTTTTAAAAACTTGATCTTATTTGAGGAGAGTTTCCATCTCCGTTTCCACAGAGGCTAAAGTGATCTCAGGTCATGCGTATACCCTACGTGTGGGAGGAAAGGGAAGGGCAGTTGGGCCTCTGGGGAGGGATCCCGTTGACCCAAATCCCAGCCACCCACTCCTCCCTCGCCCCAGCCAGGCTGCGGCAGGAGAAGGGGATTCCCGGCGTTGTGGCAAGCCCAGCCCTCCAGGTGCCTTATCCATGTCCTGTTCCTTAGGGGCCTAGAGGGAGTGACCGTGCCAGGTGAGACTGTGACAGAGAGCCAGCCAGGTCCCCACGATTATTGCTCTGCCCTAGAGAGCGGGGAATTCACTGGTTGTCACCTGAGGTCCTGAAATGGCATTTTTTTCTCGTCAGGCTGTTGAATATTGGTGATTTAACCACAGCACTGCGGCCACTGTGCCCTCCCCTCCCCCACCACCACACAGAGAAGATGGAAGTGCTTCCAATTGAAATGCTGTCTGTTTACAGCCCGTATTTCCTCCAAGCTGTATATTTTATTGTCATATTGACACTAATTTGACTTGGATGTCACCTCCATTGTGACACCCGTTCTTTATGCTGCCTGCGGATCCGAGGGGAGGGGGACTTGGAAACCAATTACATTGATCATGCCGCAGAGAGGCTAGAAGAGCCCGTGGAAGGCTGCTAGAGGCTCGGTTCAGGCAGGGATACCAGGCCTGTCTGGAGAGGGGAAACTGAGGCAGGATGCCCGGTCACAGGGCTGAAGGGCAGGGTGGCATGGTGGTGGTCGTCATCTGGTAAACCTCACAAACTGTCTCTTCAGACCAGCAGTGAAAGCCATTTCCCAGGTGAGAGCTAGGCTCAGATCTCAAGACAGAATCAGAAGTGGGCCTGGTGGCTCTATGCCCGGGACTCTCCTGTTCCCGTGTAATGGGGGTGCAAGAGAGGAGACAGAGACAGCTCGGTGTGGGCAGGCTGAGATTCCTAAAGTGCACTCCTGAGTGTGTCCTTTGTGAGTCATCTGTGATCATATGACCCAGGGGACCGCTTCTCAGCTTGAGGGCTCTGGGCACCCCAGCCCTGCCTCCTGCTGTGTCCTGCTACCATCAGGGAAGGCATGTCCCCTCCCTGTTGTGGTTGTGGCATCCTGCTGACCCTCAACCCAGGCGTTCACAGGCCCTGGGGGGAGGGTGTGGCCCAGCCCTAACTCCTCAGAAGCCCACCACATGCAGCACAGGTGCAGTGGCCACCGCTCACACAGCTCTGAGGTAAGTGCTGCTAGTCCATCCCTGCTGAGGACCCAGCTCAGAGATGGCCAGCCACTTGTCCAAAGCCACCCAGTTCAGGGGAGCACCCCAGGCTCAGAGCCTACACTGCCTGGGTCCTGCCCTTCTGTGGCCCAGGGATAGCAGCACCCTCCCTCCTGAGCGTGCTGGGCAGTCCTGCTCAGGGGGCCCCCCAGTGAATCCTCCCTGATGTTGGGGTACTGTGTGCATCTCTTACCCAGACGGTGAGGTCCACAAGGCAGAGCCCAGGGTCCTCCTTGCTGGCGGTCCCCACGATGCCCCGTAATGCCTGGTATTCCCTCAGTGACCTAACACAGATGAGCAACAGAAAGGGCCAGTGGGGTATGCAGAGTCAGAGACGGGGCGACAGGAGAGGAAGTATCAGACATCCACCCGGTGAGGACAGGCAAGTGGCCAGGCAACCAGGGGCTGACCAGTGTTTGAACAGGAGCATCCACAGATGAATGGATGTCGTGGCTCCTCCTCTGGTTCCCAGCTATAAATCACAGGCAGAACCACGAGAAATGAGCGCTGGGCTTTTCTTCCTGTTTAGTAATTTATCAAGGGAAGAGGCACATTAATAAACATATTTCCCTTGAGGTGTGGGAATAACAGAGATGAATGTCACTGTCAGATTTGGCCTGTTTCCTCTTGTTAGGGGCGCCCGAGAGGGTGGGAATCCAAAGATCAGCAAGAAAACCTTTTTTAGAAAGCATGGCAAGGATGTGTACAGCTCTTCCGTTTGCAGGGGCCCCAGTGCATGGGCCACAGACCAGTACTTGTTCATGGCCTTTGAACACGCCGGCCATGCGGACAGGTGAGCACAGCTCTGCCAGTGCACCAGGTTCTAATGTCCCTGCTGACCTGACCGAAGGTGGAGCTTTCTCCCCCTGGAACCCTCCGCTAAGGTTGGGGACACGCGTTCGAGGACGCTAGATTTCGTGTGTGCCTCTCTTGTTTCCCCACTTACCACCCCATTTGGAAGTAAATGTTCGGGAAGATTCTCGTTTGCCTCTGACCTGGAAGGGGTGAACTCAGGAACCACAAACCTAGGAGCTGATGAGGAAATTCCTAGTGACCGCCATTCAGCTGTGTGACCTTGCCATCTTTTCTAGACTTTCTGTCCTTTCCTCCATCATTAACTGTAGGCCTCCTCTGTCCTCCAACCCGTCCTCCTGCTCCCGCTTCACTCGGGACTGCCTGCAGGGTTGTTGACAGTATCCCCAGGGTTCTGCCTGTGTCTCCCTGCCACCCTGCAACATAAGTCACTGGACAGTTGGGGAAGAGAGGCCGGGGAGGCCACGTAGTAGTCTCCAAGGAAGCCGCCAAGAGCCAGGCTCTGTGTACGACTGTGTCATGAACTGTGTGTATGTCCTCCCTGCAGTCATACCTCTCTAAGATCCTCTTCTCCCAGGACCCAGGCCCTGAGACTGGTGGGTTTGACATCCTCCTGCCGGCCTCTGGACCCCAGTGTCCACGCCCCCTGGCTGTGTGGCCTTGGCTTTGGTACTTAGCCTTTTACACCTTTGTTTGACTTTTGTAAAAAGAGGATCCTAAGAGCCCCTTCCCTGGTGCTCTTATTAAACTACTTAACTCTTCCAAGTGCTTGGTCCAGGCACTACCATCTGCTACAAAGGCATTCAGAAAGGGTTGACTTTTTTTTTTTTTTTTTTTTTTAATGGCACAGGGGATGAAGCCCAGAGCCTTCATACTAAGCTACATCTCCAGCTGATCTTTTATTTTTGATTTTGAGGTAAGATCTCACTAAGTTGTCCCATTCTGGGCTCAAACAGGGATCCTCCTGCCTCAGCTTCCCAGAGTTCTGGTACTGCAGCACAGGCCTGACCACTGGGCCCAACTAAAGGTTGGCTTTTGATGCCTGTGACTTTGCTGTTTCTCAACATGTTGTGGCTGGGCTGTTTGCCTGTCGTGCGTCCCATGTGCCTGGGAGCTCTGTGGAGCCAGCTATACTTGAGTGTCGGGATTACAGCGATCAGGGAGGAATTAGAGTCCCTACCATGAAAGGGACAGGCAGAAGCAAGACAGAACCACTCATCATGTGACCCTTGTTTGGAGGGAAAGGCCTGACCACAGGGAGGATCTACCCAACTCTGGAGGTGGGGCGAGGCCTGAGCACAGGCCTGAGCACAGAGGAGGTACTATGGGATGTCAGGCAGAGGAAGCTGTGAGGCATCTAATCAGCGAATCAGGAAGCTCTCTTTTTCCCAAATAGGGAATGTGGGTTGGACACTAATTACCTAACTGCCTCTGGAATGACCCAGGCAAGCAGTAGTCTGGGCTGGGATGGACTTGAGCGGGTAACAGTTTGAAGAAGGGCTCAGGGGCCACATAAATGGGTCCAGCTGTGCAGAGGAGCAAAGGAGACCTTGGGCCAGCAGCTGCGCCTCCTGCTGAGGTGCTGGGTGGCTGCCAAGTCCAGCCCTGCCCTGCCGGAGGAGCTGTTTGCCACCTTCCCACCCCAGTAGGGGCCCGACGGAGGAGGCTGCAGACCGGCTGACCTGAAGCCGCCACTGAGACAGAAGGCCGGGCCAGGCGTGCTGTTCCAAGGCTCAGAAGATGGGGCAACAAAGGCTCTTCTGGGAGGGAGCCTTCTTCTGGGTCTTGAACACAGGGGACCCAGCTCCTTTGGACCTGGGTTCGAATCCTGTGCCATCTAGCCCTTGAGCAGGTCACCTCCCTGTCCAGGATGGTTTTCTGATCTGTAGAGCTGAGATCTGAGAAGGCTGGTGGCCTTAAATGCGAGCTTAGGCCTGAATGTCACTACCCAATGGCTGAAAAAATTAATGAAGTGTTGAAGGGAGACTGATTAGACAAGAGGAAAGGAAGAAGGAGTAAAGGCAGGCAAGAGGAGTCCTGAATGCCATCAAAATCACACACATCGAGAAACCAGGTGCCAGGTGCTGAGGGGAGGGAAAAGAGGAAAGTATGTCAGTGCTTGTGCAAAAACCATGGGGAAAGGTAACACACTCAGAATCAGGCATCTGCTTGAATATCTTGCCCAGGAGGTGCACAGAGCCCGGGTGCTGCCCCATCAGGAGGTGTCTGTGGCCACCTAGCATTGTCATTGAGGTCAGGTGGTCATGGAATGTGGAGCTGCCCTTTGGCCGCTGTGTATCCTTGTGTCCTCGAGTGTGTAGACTTTGGTCCTTCCAGTTACAGCAGGAAGGAGGAGTTGAACGAGTCACCTGCCATGTATACACCAGGGACCGCTCTTGGAGCAGTGGGCAAGGGTCACCAGAGGCACCTGTCATGCCATCTGTGTACTCAACCCCCCTGGATCATTTTCTCCTGTTATAACACAACACTCGAGACTGAGAAACTTAAAATAATAGAGGTTTATTTGATTTGTGGCTCTGGAAGCTGGGGAGGACAATACCCGCTGGGGACCTCCTTACTGCCTCATTACATAGCAGGGGGAATAACACGGCAAGGAGGGCACGTGTCGCGACTGGGGTCTTTCTCTTCTTACAGTCCCACCCTCGTGACCTCACCCAGCCCTACCTCCTAAAGGTCCCGCCTCTAAATTGGCAGATGAATTTGGGGAGTGGCTTACCAATGTATAAACTTCTGGAAGACACAGCCATAACATAGTAGCTCAGAGTTCTGCTTCTAAGGGATCTGCAAGCCCTGGTCCCGGTGCCCAACAGAAATAAAGAGCCACAAAGACTTTAGCTGACCAAAGGTATGGAGGAAAGAATGTTACGATTGGTTCTATTTCTTTTCCAGTGGGAGCTTGCTAAAGTCATTTCACACTTTTATTAATCGCTGAAAACGACAGGCACCAAGTAGAGTGTGGCATTTGGATGGTTACACCCAGGCTTCTGTGGAAGGCACAGGCCATTCCCATGTTTGTCACCCCATTGGGTTACAGCCTTGGAGCTGGCATGTGATCCATTTCTGTGCCCAGGTCATTTTTATGATGGACCCTTGGGGACAGCCCAGCCCCACCTATCTCTGAGCTGGACACCCCGCCTACCCACTCTGGGCTGGACGCTGTAGGGAATGGGAAATCCCTGGGTGTTGAGCCACAAGGAGACATCTCCCCAAAGCCATAGAGAGGACAAAGAAGGCACTGGAATCCTTGGGTCTAGAGGAGCTTCTGTGTGTGGTTTTCTCTCCCAGGCCCTGCATTGCATGTCCCACAGCTGTGGAGGGAGGGACAATTGCACAATTAAGCATAACCCCAAGGCCAGCAGGCCAAGGCCAGATCAGAGGAGACACCAGAGCAAGGAGCCACGTGGACCGCGAGCAGGAGGCCAAGGGAGGTACAGCCCTGTGGCCAGAGCAGCCTAGAGGCTGCTCCCTGGAGGGCTGAGTGGGCAGGAGGAGGAAGGCAGCTCAGCCACACAGACATAGTGTGGAATTGCTACCAGCGTTGCCTCTAGGCATCACACCCCTCCACCCCACGCCAGCCCCGCCTGTGGGAATCTGAAGGCCACTGGTGAGAGGCCGAGCAGGCTGATGGGCAGGGCCACACCTGAGCATGTACTGTGCCCTGCTGATCTCCAAGCCAGTCCCACCTAATTCACATCATAGCAGCCCTGGTGGTCAGAACTCTGATTAGATTTCCTTACAAAGAAGAAACAGGCTCAGAAAGGCCCAGACAGGGCAGAAACTCTGGTGTCATTCATTTCTAGGCTGCTGTGACCGGAGAAAGATCCAGAATCCCAAGGAGGAGATGGGGGCATCCCTGTAAGGGAACAGAAGCAGGCTGGAGCTATGGTAGGGGAGTCAGTGCCCTGAGTGTAGTTAGCTGTAGTGTAGGCCAGACCTTCTGTCCTTTCTGAGGCAGTGCCTAGGTGACAGCAGCTGGTGAGGGTGAGGGCATGTCCAAAAGGTGGCCAGCTAGGGCAAACATGTGCACAGCATACATGCTTGTGTGGTGTGTGTCTGTGCATGCAGCTGTGGTAAGCACACTCAAAGCTACAGGGTCCCGGAGTCTCGTGTGACTGCAGAACTGAGGGTCTTGATGTGTGAGCACATCTGTGTGTTGTCACCTGTCTCTCCTTCTGCTTTTCCTTGTGTCCTCCCTATCCTGGCCCAGGAGGCTCTGGAGCACCAGCCAAAGGCCAGGCATCATGCTATATGAGTGTGGGTCCCTGCCTGCAAGCCCCTTCCAAGGGGAGGGGGGATTTTCGCATGATCCCAGTTGCAACATGACCCAGAGCCTGGGCACACATATCACCATTCCCTCCTCCTAGTAGAATTCTCTGCAGCAGTGAGAACGAGCAAGTTATTGCTACACACAATGGGAAAGAACCCAGACACGAAGGAATATTTATATTTCATTTCCATAAAACTCAAAAATAGGCAACACTAAGCTGTGTGTTAAAAGCCAGGGTAGCACTTGTGTTAGCTTTTCTGTCATCGTAACTAGTATCTGAGATGACCAGTTTGTAAGAGGGCAGGTGTGTTTTGCCCTCATTCTAGAGGTTCCAGTTCACAACCATTTGGCCCTGTTGCCTTGGGCCTGTGACAAGGCAGCATGTCGTGGGAGGACCACGTCTCAGAAGTAAGAGAAAAAGACAGAGGCTTGGGTCCCACTCTCCATTTTGAGGGATCACCCACCTCCCCACAAAGACCCAACCTAACCACCACCTCCCAGTAGTGCTAAGTAAGGACCAAGCCTCTAACACCTGGGCTTTCGGGAAACATTGCAGATCAACACTGCAGAAGCGGCTTCTCTTGAGCTGGTTCTGGAAGGGACAGAGGAGCTGGGGATTGTCTTAGTTACTTTTTTGTTGCTGTGACTCAAGACCCAACATCCACAAATTAGGGAAAGAAAAGTTTATATTAGCTCACAGTTTCAGAAGGTCACAGTCCATTCAAGGGTGGCCAGCAGCAATGCAAGTACATGGCAGAGGCTGAGGTGGAGGCAGCTTCTCACAACATCACAAACAGGAAGCCAAGTCAAGGCCAGTTGAGACTAGTCCTCCAAGGAAGGCAGGAAGCAGCTTCTATATCCTTCCAGGTCTCCTCGCAGTGATTTGCCCCTGATCAGCCTCCGCATTCCACCCCTTCCAGGTATGGAAGGAGTGGTAAACCCCCACTACACTCCTGTAATCTAGTCTATATTCCTGTAGTTCATCCCTCCAGACCAGGCCCCAGTCTCCTCACAGCACATGCTTCCATAGGCAATCCATAGCATCTAAATACATGAGACCTTTGGGGGAACTCCAGCTCCAAACCTCAACAGGGACACTGACAATGCTCTGTTTCTTAACCTGAGCTGGATTCTCAAGTAAAACTGACTTTCTGAGAGGCCACAAGCTACTCACTGAGGATTCATTCCCTTTGCTGGCATGCTTTGAGGATCTCTAAATTCTGCCTGGTCCCTGGACCTGAGAAAAGACTCGCGTGTGTGCCCAGTACTCAGATTCACTCATCAGAACATCTTCTGCGTTGTCTTAGCTACTTTTTGTTGCTGGTACAGAGTACCCGGTATCTATAACTTAAGGGTGGAAAGATTTATTTTAGCTCACGGTTTCAGAAGGTCTCAGTCCATTCATGGGTGGCCGTCAGTGGTGGGAACACATGGCAGAGGCATAGCTGGAGAAAGAGCTACTGACAGCGTGACAGACAGGAAGCCAAGTAAATGAGGAAGGGCAGAGACACCATCTTTAGCTCCTGTTCCAGTAATCCATCCCCTCTGGGTCCAGCCCCAGTGTCCTGCCCCTCCTCCCAGGCCCCACTTCCCAACAGCACGTGTTTCAGTAGGTGTTCCACATCCAAAAACAGAAGGCTTTGGGGGACATTCTAGATCCAAAGCATAGCGTATGTCCTTCTCAGGTCCTCACCACACCCCATTTTACAGATGAAGAAACCCAGGCCAGGAGAGACCGTGTCCTTTGCCTTAGAGCCTCACTCCTGCGATTCCCATCAGACCATCCTCACAGACTCTTCCTCTCCCCACCTGTCTCCACTTCCCGTTCCCGACTCCATCACCCTTCCCCCACCACAGGTGATGCTGATGCGCCTTTTGTTGGCTGTTGTGCAGTGTCCCGATTCTCCAGCCCCCGGGTGACCCCGCGCCTGAGCCGCAAGCGGGCACTGTCCATCTCTCCGCTCTCAGATGCCAGCCTAGACCTACAGCGGATGATCCGCACCTCACCCAACTCACTGGTGGCCTACATCAACAACTCCCGCAGCAGCTCCGCGGCCAGCGGTTCCTACGGGCACCTGTCAGCGGGTGCCCTCAGGTAAGCCCCACCTTGAGTGGGCGCTGTGCCAGGGCCCACATGGGGAGCCTCTGGCTTTTTGACTGGCACTTTCAGCCTGAAGATAAAGAAGGAGATTTTCAATCTGTGAGTAAGCATGTTTGCAACCTTTTTTATGAATTCAAAAGCAATCATGGTATAACTGAAGTGTGGAAACATAAGAGTCTACTTTTTAGGATCTTTTTAGTGACTCTTTGTTTATTAACTTACTTATATCCCTGTCTCCTCTGGGGAGGGAGCCCAGGCCTTGTCACTAAGGTTCATCCTCAGCCTGTTTCTTTTTTTTTTTTATTTTTGATTTTGAAATAGGGTCTCCCCAGATTGTGAAGTTGTCTAGGCTGGGCTCGAGCTAGTGATCCTCCTGCCTCTACCTCCAGAATGCTGGGATTAGAGGCCTGTGCTACTTCTTTATTTTTCGTATCATTCAGTAATTCTTGAACGTTTCCTTATGTGAACAAATAAGCTTCCCTCTACCTTGCTCTTCTCGCACTTGTTGGCCCAATGGCTGAAAGTGTGCAGATCCACCTGGCTGGGCGTGCCCACGATGCAGTTGATGTAGGAGTCATGGCACTGCAGGGCTACTAGGCTGATGTCACTCCTTCTTCCCTACCAAGTGCCCCTCGCCTTGGCCACCATCTTACTTTCTCACTTCCAGGCCTCCACAAGGGCTTTAGAGAAGTCATTCTCTAGGAGTCTGTATCCGTGTCCCAGGCTTGTCATGAATGATCCAGTGTGGCAGCAGGAGGGAGCCCAGTATTTTTGATAGCTTCATCCCAGAGGCCACCAGCATTTGCTCCACCATCTGCTGTGGCAGACGTGGCCATTGACAAACAGCGTGACGTGACGGTAGAAGCTGATCGTGTGGGCTCAGGGTGTGGATGAGGAGGCGTGAAGACAGTGAGGAGTGAAAGAGAGTTGTGGTGGACGCACATGGCAGGTGTCAGAGCTGTGGGGCGCCACGGTGTGGGGCAGGCTGGAGCTTGGTACCCACCCAGGGTGAAGGCTGCCTGCAGGGCAGGATCGAGGAGCTGAGTATGGAAAGTGAGGTCTAGGGCGCTACCGCTGGTTCTGGAGTGAGAGAAGGCCACGACAGTCACACATTTAGCACCAGGGCCACGTGGACCGCTAGCAGAAGCACCGCCCCCCCAACCCGCCTCTCTTTGTCTGCTCTGTGTTGCAGCCCAGCCTTTACCTTCCCCCACCCCATCAACCCTGTGGCCTACCAGCAGATCCTCAGCCAACAGCGGGGCCTGGGCTCAGCCTTTGGCCACACACCACCCCTGATCCAGCCCTCACCTACCTTCCTGGCCCAGCAGCCCGTGGCTCTCACCTCCATCAGCTCCGCGCCCATCCAGCTGAGCAGTAGCAGCAGCAACAACTGTCTGAGTGATGCCAGCCAGGTGAGTGGGACAGGGGTTGGACCACCATGCGCTCACCTTGCCCTGGGAGGGCTGTCCTCTGCAGTCTCATGCTGGGAACGGGCAGAGGGCTCTCAGCTGGAGCCTGGCGGAGGCTGGGTCGGGCCCCTTCTGAGCAGAGGCTCCGTGATGGAAAGGGCTTCGGGCCAGGGCCCTGGGCTCACAGTTGAGTTCTTAGATCCTGTAAGTATAAGGAAGGAGTGGATGGAGAAACCCTCCAGTGCGCAAGACGCCGCTCCATGTGGAGACCCCACACACGGCATGAGGGTAAATGGATGAACAGATAGAAACAATAATCACGACAGTGCACAGTTTCACTTTAGAGCATGCATTTCTTACAAGCTTTTATGCTTTTCGTTTTTCCGTGCTGAAGATAGAACCCAGGGTTCTTCACTCTGGTCTAACTCCATAGCCCCTCTTGATTGTTTTGGTTGGGCTAGAATCTTGCTAAGTTTACCAGGCAAGAGTGGAACTTGCAGTCCTTCTGCTTCAGCTTCCCAGTGTGCTGGGATTACAGGCGGAGCCATTGCCCAGCTCCATCTTTACTTTTTTGATTCTGGGACAGGATCTTGCTAGGCCACTAGGTTGCCCAAACTGCACTCGAATTCACAATCCTCCTGCCTCTGCCTCACAGCGTGCTAGATTACAGGTCTTCACCCCCTGGCCTGGCTCCTGTGTTTTCTTATTCAACTCTTCCAACAGGCCTTTGGCATACTGGGCCTCCAAGCAGGGCGCCTGGCACACACTGGATGTCACTAGTATCTGGCAGTGAGTGAGTTACTGTTTTATAGGTGAGGACCCAGCTTTACAGGGACAAGGTTGTCTGGTGAGCAGGCCAGACCTTGTACCCACCCACACTGCCCTTGGATCCTGACCTGACAGCAGCAAATGCCCCTGCCTCTCTCAGCTTGAGCCATCTCCCCTGCAAAAAGGGACTGCCCTCTGGGTTGGTGGTCATGCATAAAATAAGCTCCTTGATAGATGTAGCCCTATGTGCATTTCAGATCTGGATAGAGATAATCAGGAGAAAGCACCTGCCTCGGGCTATCCCTAGCAAGTGACAAAGCCTTGATGTGGCCATGTCCTGGATAGGAAGATGAGGCATCTGCACAATGTCCTCCCCTTCAGTCCCAGGATTCCAGGTGGCCCTAGAGCCTGCCCCAAATAGTCACTACCAGCTTTTGAAGTGTTACCTGAAACTACAGCCCCAGCCTCTTCTCCCAAGTAACCAGCCCTTGTCCCCTGCTCCCAGAGCTGGCAACCTCTGCTCTGGAGAACGGACAAATTGAAGCTTATTAGGACAGCAGCAAAGAGGCCCAGCATATTCTGAAGAGAGGGTCTCTTCCAGTTCCCTGTGCTCCTTGGGGACATGGAGGTGGCAGCAAAGTGGAGAGGTGTTGCTGGGAGCCGAGGCTGTGTCACTGGCTGGAGAACCAGCTGGAAGACTTAGCTTCTAAGACTGCACACACAGGATTGGCCCAGGCAGATGTTGGGGTGTCCCTGCCCTACACCTATGTGACAAGCTGTCCTTTGCACCCTTCCTCAGAATAAGCAGAGTAGTGAATCAGCTGTGAGCAGCACCGTGAACCCCATCACCATTCACAAGCGCAGCAAGGTCAAGACTGAGGCCGAGGGCCTGAGGCCAGCTTCCCCGCTGGGACTGACACAGGTAACCTGCTGGCCACCCTGCTGTCCCCAGGCTGGTGGCAGGCCAGGCTCTGGGGTTGGCTGCCTTTGAGCATTTCACCTAGTGGTAAAAATGGATGGGTAGATGGATGGATGGATGACTAAATCAGAGAGGACAGGGTGGACTTACAGATCTGTGACGATCTTCACTGTTGTGCCCCGGCACCCTGCATACACTACATGCTCACCAAACACATCATAAATGAATGGAGAAACTTCTGACTATTCTACCTTGTCTTGGTCCATGGCCACCTCGCCCACACATGTCGTCAGCCATAAGCAGCACAAGTCTCAGCCCCACTCAGCTGCTCAAATCCCCTGAATGGCTCAGCCCCTTGGGCCATGAACTGTCATCTCCCACCCCATCTCTCTCATTGCCGCTGGTCCTCCTGGGTATAGGCCTCACATCTGCCCTCACGCTCAGCCTGGCTCCTCAGTCACTTTGGGGCAAGGGAGGGAAGGAGATTCCCCGATGGTGACGAGGGAAACATGCAGGACACAGCCCCAGGAGGCCTCGGTATAGCAAGACCCTCGTGAGGATATCCCTCTGGAAACTAACCCACTTCTAACATCCTAGATAACAGGCAGCCAATCTCTGCTTGTCATGTGAATAGCATGTGCATCTCCTGTCCTCAGAGGTAAGCCCCAGCCCTTGGCCCTCACACGGTGGCCCCGTCTCCAGCTACTACTGCAGATCCCCACTGTGGCCACCAAGGATGCTCCGGGCCTTTTGTCTCAGCCTCTCCACATCTGCCTGACCATCTTTTATCTACACTGTAAAGTGTAAGCCACCGGGCATGCTCTGGGCACTTAATTTTCATGAAATACCGAGCCTTGTTATTGTCAGGCAAACAGAGGTGTTGGTGACAAATTCTTCTCCCCTCCTGACACCAAAACCAGTGTGGGCATGATGCATGGTTTCCGTGCGGCTGGCCAACGTCAGGGGCTGTTGAAATTGATGAGGACAGCACATATCCAGAGAAGATAAACAGGCCGGAGCAGAGAGGACAGGGCAAGGAACAGATGCTAAGCACCTGCAAGGCCCACACTCGCCCACCAGTGGGGTCCTGTCACCGCCCTCCTACTCAGCAGAGCCCGGTGTGGCTGCCCAGGCGTGACTGCAGAACCGCAGTTGCTATTATGAGGAGGTGGTCTCCTTGTCACTCTGCGTCCTGACTCACACCTGCAGGCAGGGATGTGTCCCAGCCTGGCGTGGGCGGGGAGGGGACACCCCTGCAGAGTCTGCTGTGCCCACACATCAGTCCTGTCTCTGTGGCTGCTATGCACTGAGCAGAGCCAGCAGCACAGGAAGATAGTAAATCTACCTCCAGTCTATCTCAAAGTGCAGAGTGGGCGTTTGGGGAACCTCTCATGGTCACACTTGAGCAGCTCCCAGATACTCCCGCCCTAAAGCTCCCAAGGCCAGGCATTCCCGCGTGTCTGTCGTGTCGGCAGATCCCGGTGCAGCCAACCTAAGGACTGAGTTACTGTAAAATGCACTAGTTCCTTTTTGGAGCAAGTGTGTATTAGTTGAAAGGCAGCCAGAGGACAAGCCAGAAGTCCCTCTCAGAAGAGCTCTTTGCAGCCCCAGTGGAAAATCAGTCAAGGGCAGGGGTGTCTGGGAGCATCTGCACACTCGTGTCTCCTCTCCTAGAAAGGGATTCGACTTCACTAGGTGCCCACCGATGGTGTCCACCATTGTCCACTACTGAAGTGGGGGGAATCCACAGCAGCATGCCCTGGGTGTGTCTTCCCCAAAGCCTATTTGGAGAGAGCACATTGCCCAGCTGGTTTTGAAAATAATGTGAATTGTAAATCAGATCTGTAGCCTCTTTCTCTGGGCTGGCACCAGCAGAGGTGGAGACAGCCAGCCTTGAGATACAGGACTTTCCTTTCCTTTTGCCCATTGGAGTGGCAACAGGAGCTCCAGACTCCTGGACTCAGAGGCTTGAGCACAGGTCTGGGCTGCCACAGATCCACTGTGTGTTCTGGAAAGAATGGGTCACTCTCCCTGTGAGCCTCATTTTCCCCAGCTGTAAAGCAAGACCAGCGTAGCCTTTGTTTTAGGGCAGGTGCAAGGAAACACGGTAGGTGGATGTGCTGAGATGCACTCCCCACAGTATTCCACAGTCCACAGCGCAGTCTGAGGTGTGGAGCCCGCTGGAGGAAGGGACAGTCCGAAGGTGGTGATTCTGGGGCACAGAGCATGTTGGATTTTCTTACTCCTAGCCAGAACACTCGTTATGTCTTAGTTACTTTCTCGTCACTGGAACAGAATACCCTGTATCCATAGCTTAAGGGAGGAAAGAGTTATTTTAGCTCACAGTTTTATGTATGGGCGGCAGCAATGGTGAACACACATGGCAGGGCACAGCAAGAGAGCTCTTCAGGGCACTGCAGACAAGGAGCCAAGTAGGGAGGGGGGAAGGGCAGAGCTGCCCCTCCAGGTCCTGCCCCAGGGATCTGCCTTAGTGGGTCAAACCTCAGTGTTCCACCCCGCTCAACAGGCCTCACCTCTTGACAGCACACGGGTGTTTTACAGCATCTACATGCATGGCGCTTTTGGGGGACACTCCAAGCTGTAACACATTATAAATGGAAACATTTCTACCTCAAGGTCTGCGGGGCACACAGACAAAAACCAAACATGTCAACAAATCGCTGCCCTTCTTCCTCCTGGCTTTGTATGTCATAACGCAGGGATATGACGGGTTTCTTTGGTGATGTCAAGCCAGGATTAGAAAGGTGGGAGGGGTCTCAAAACAGCTCCCTGGCAGAAAGAGCCACGGATGGGGCTGAGCAAAGGAAAGAAGTTGGAGACCTGAGGAGCATGCGTGCGTGCCTCATTTGCCTGTGTACGTGTGTGTGCCTCAGCTGCAGGTGTGTGTGCACCTTGGTTATGTGTATACATGTGTGCCTTGGTTGCCCGTGTATGTTTGTGTGCTTTAGCTGTATGTGCCTTGGTTGTGTGCATACATGTGTGCTTCGGTTGCCTGTGTACGTCTGTGCCTCAGCTGCAGGTGTGTATTTACCTTGGTTGTGTGTATACATGTGTGCCAGGGTTGCTTGTGCACATGTGTGTGCCTCAACTGCATGTGTGTGTACCTTGATTGTGTGTGTATGTGTATGCCAAGGTTGCCTGTGTACACGTGGGTGCCTCAGTTGCCTGGGCTTGTGTCCATCCATAGGCAGCCACACCTGGGGTCATCCCAGAATTTACGCACAGACTGCACGGGGCTGCGCGGGGCTAAGTGTGACCTGTCTTCGGGGCCGGTGCTGGAGGCAGCTGACAGGAGTATGGTTTCTCCCCCAGGAGCAGCTAGCCGACCTCAAGGAAGACCTGGACAGGGATGACTGTAAGCAGGAGGCTGAGGTGGTCATCTATGAGACCAACTGCCACTGGGAAGACTGTGCCAAGGAGTATGACACCCAGGAGCAGCTGGTGCACGTAAGCCTCCATGCACACTCGCTGGCGCCTGCATGCGCCCTTCTGTTCGCGTTCAGCAGCCGTCCCAAAGTACTTGACCTCTCCCGGGTCGTGTGCTTGGTGTTTGGCACACGATGCCCCCTCTGCTTTCTCAGTTTCTGTATCTCTTTTGCATTTGGATTCTTCCTCCCTAATTCCCACCCAGGACACCCGCATTTCCCAGCAAACTCACTGCAGCAGATAGGGAATCTGTGAGCTAGGGTCTTACCTAATCCCTCCTGGAACTCAGGTAATTAACCTTTGCCACCTCTTACTGGAAACAATGGGAAAGGGGCCATTGGAGGTGGGAGCTGTAGGACAGATCACATCAGCCTGAAGGAGAAGGGGTGGCATCCCCAGCTGGCACCAGGCCTAAGCCACTGCAGAGAGGGAGGTGCAAAGATGTATTGTTCATTTCACGCACATGCCGCAAAGAGTGCCTGCAATTGCAGGCCTCCACTGGGCCCAGGATCGTCTCTGTGGCTGCAGGTGGGCTCCTCCACCCAGCCCCAGAAGCAGCAGGCTGCTTTGCAGGGAAGGAAGGGCCCCTTGCCCAGCTCTGCCTGCCTCTCCACTCTGGGAAGATAGTGGTGCTGCCCCATCCCGCATACGGGCAAGCGGGAGCCCCCAGCGGTTATTAATAATTTGTGGCTAAGTAAACCAGTAAGGAAACACTGAAAGGCATCGGCAGGAAGCGTTTCCATCATTGGAAAGGCTTTACAAATGGAAAGTGAGGCTAATGTTCAGAGAACGAGGTGTCCGGTGTCCGGTGTCGCGCCTTTACATAGTAGGGTGCCAGCCCTGGTGGCTTCTGTTTTCTGGGACCACGTGCTATGCCTGCTATGCCCAGCTCTTGGCAGTTCTGTAGTTTGCAAGCAGCAGCACTTCAGGAGGAAGAGATTGCAAGCCACAAATGCCACATGTGATTTTAAATTTTCTTGGAGGGCATTTTTAAAAGAAGCAGATGAAAATAATTTAATACAGGAGGACTATCTCCCAAAATCATGGGACAAGAGTGGTTCAGATTTTGGAGTTTTTTGAATTTTCAGATAGTATAATGAGGCTTAAAGATAAGACCCAAATCTAAACACAAAATTAACTTATATCTTATATATGCCTTTTCACACCTAGCAGTATCGTTATTGGGCTTGCTGGTATGAGGTCAGTTGTGACATATTCCACTATGGCATCATGTCAGCACCCAAAAAGTGTGAGATTTTGGAGCATTTAGGATGTTATACCTTAAATTAGGGATGCTAAATCTGTAATATGGTTTATTTAGCCCAGTACCTAAAAAAATTATCAAGGTACCAATGTAAACAAGCAAAATTATTGAGATACAGGGTTTTCTCGCCCACTTTAGGTTTTTGAAACTTGTGTGGAGTTGGCACTTAGAGCCCACCCTGGTCAGGACCAACCACATTTCAGGAACGAGGTGGTTCACATAGGGAATGGCTGCTATATTGATCATTTGGGTCCACGGGTCGTGGGCAGAAAGGAGACAGCAAGCAGAGGGGGCTGAGAACAGAGAGGGAAGAGGAAGGCAGGAGAAGGAGACCTGCATGCCCCGGCCTCACATCCCCGTAGGGGGCAAGCCCAGCCTCACGCCAGGCACAGGAGGGTACAACCCTGGCCTCTGAGAGAAGGGAGAAGGGAGGCAAGCATGGGCCTTCTATGAGAGAACAGAGGGGAGCATGGGGCCTTCATAGTGCCCCTCTAAGAGAAGCCCCCCCTGGAAGAAGCAGAGGCCCAGGTCCTTTCACTGTGTGGCCTGGGCAACCGATGTCACCCACCCTACTTCTCAGTTTCACAAGCAGCCCAAAGGATGACTGCTCATTGGCACATCTGAGCTCAGAGCAGCGGGACACATGCAGCAAGCCCAGGAAGGGACAGCCCCAGGGCCACCTCCCAGAGGAGGCTTCGTGCCCATGCCTTCCCAGACTGCCCTGAGACGCAGGGTTCCTCTGTGATGCTGTGGGGTCAGCTGACTTGTACTTAGCAGTCCCACCTCATTTGCCTGAGTTGTTTGTGCCCACCATGGTCACCCTGACACATGCACACAGCCCACTTGTTAGGGTCAGAATCTGGCTTCCGACACATTCACTGCTAGGACCCCGGGCAGACAGCCAAAACCCCAGGCCTTTGTGACAAAGAGACAAAGCCACCTCTTGTGGGTGAGTGCTGAAACCAAAGATGAAGATGCATCATTTTTCCATTGTAGTAAATCAGTTCACTGAGAAATCTCTGAAGCTGTAGGAGCAAGCTTAGGAGATAGATACCTCTGTGTCCCGCCACGGGTTTGCCTCACTGCAGCAAATTGGCACCTACTGTTTGCACCGTAGATACCATCCTAGCCAGCAGGGCACAGGCCCAGCCGTGGGTGAGAGGGATACTCTGGCCGTTAGAGATAGTAACCCTGATGACGTTTTGGGAAAAGCAGGCAGGACAAGAAGCACACAGCAGAGTTCTAGATAGCCACAGCTAATGACCATTCGTAAGGAGCAAGTGCCCAGCCCAGCATTGGCTGGGTGGGTCAGTGGTCTGCACTTATTGCGTGGGCAGCTGTCTAGATTTCAGGACACCAAAGCCTGATGGGCTGAGAGGTCAGTAGGTAATGGGGAGGGGATCCTGGGGTGAGTGGATGCTCAGCCAGTGATAACACTGATCTTGGGCAGGGGCTACCCACCTCCAGGCATGGTGGGGTCGTGGGGATAGCAGCTGGACTCACTCCATCTGGGCTTGTCCCTCGGCAGCACATCAACAACGAGCACATCCACGGGGAGAAGAAGGAGTTCGTGTGCCGCTGGCAGGCCTGCACACGCGAGCAGAAGCCCTTCAAGGCGCAGTACATGCTGGTGGTTCACATGCGGCGACACACGGGCGAGAAGCCACACAAGTGCACGGTGATTGTCCCCGCTCCCTCAGGGTCCTGAAGGCCAGTCTTGGGGCATCAGGGTCGTGTCTGGCAGTGGCCGACTGCAGGCAGGCTAGAGTGTAGGGGGTCTTGCTGGTGGGTCACTGTATGCTCCTGCCTCGGCCTTCTGCCTGGCAGCCTCTGGCAACTGCTGTCCCAGACCTCAGTAAAGTCACCCTTTGGATGTGAGCCACCTGGTAACCATGGTGAGGGCTTGCTGGTATGCCCAGGGGTCCCTAAGGCATAGCTGTCCCCTTCTCCCCTATTTGCTTAACTGCAGGACACTGGGTAGATTGCCACCTCTACAGGCTGGGATAGAGAAAGCATCCTTAGTGAGTCTTACCTGGAGCAATGATGGGTTACAAATCACTGTGGTTGTGTTTTTGTTTTAAAAAATATGTAAAAAGGTGAGCTCAAAGATAAGACCTTTGTACAGTGTCCCTGACAGAAGTAATAGGATTTGTGACTATAATTAGTGAGACTTTTTGCTTTTCATGCCCAGAAATTGCTCCTTCTTCAAAAGCAGAGGTAGCCCAGTGCAGCTCTCTTTCATAAATTCTAAGGCATATATTTTGCCTTCATTGTAATATTCCTGAGATTGAGTTGTCTTAAAATCAGTGGTATCCAAGATTCATTGAAATATGCTGTCTTTATTGGCAAGTTTTTTTATTTTTGTTTGATTGTTTTTGGTGGTACTAGATAGAGATCAAGACCAGGGCCTTTACTGTGAGCTACATCCTCAGCCCTTTTTTATTTTTCATTTTGAAACAGGATTCACCAAGTTGCTAATTTGCCCAGGTCGGACTTGAAGTTGGGATCCTCCTGCCTCAGCCTCTCCGAATGCTGGGATTACAGGGCCCAACTAGTTTTTCTTGTTTTGTTTTGTTTTGTTTTTTGTAATTGTGATGTAACTCATTCACTATAAAATGCACCACTTTTTAAAAATGTGTGAGTGAATGGTTTTTATATATTTACAGAATTGGACAACTATGGCCCCTGTCCTCTTCCAGGACACTTTTATCACCTCAAAAAAGTAACCCTGTACCCATGAGCCATCATCCCTATCCTCTCCTTCTACCAGCCTTGAAAAACTGCAAATCTGTGTTTCATCTATAACTGGTCTATTCTGGACATTTTATAAAAATGGAGCCTATCGTATGTAGCACATGTATCTGGCTTATTTTGCTTACTATGTTTTCAGGCTTCACTCATGTTGTAGCAGAAAACAGTGATTTTTTCCCTTTTTTGCTGCATAAAATTCCACGGCAGCAGTAGGCCATGTCTTGTCCATCTACTCGCCCAATGATTGGTGCTGGGCATCATTCACACTGTGGCGCTGTTATGATTCATACTGTTATGAGGATTCTGTGCCTGTGTGCTCTTTGGTAAATACACCCAGGCATGAAACTGCTTGTGGATACCGTAACTGAGGACCTGCCAGACTTTTCCCAGGAAGGCTGAGCCACTGTGCATTCCCAGCAGCAGTGTAGGCGGGCTCTGATTTCCCACAGCCTCACCAGCACCTAGGGTTACCTGTCTTTGATTCCAGCCTCACTCCTGGGCCTGCAGCAGTGTCTCATTGTGGTGCTGCTAAGCATTTCCTTCGTAACTAACAATACCGGAAGTGCTCAGTAGCCTTTGGTCTTCTCTGGAGAACCGTCCCTGAAAATCGAAGATCTTTTGCCTACTTTTTACCTGGGTTACTTGTCTGTTTTGTTTAGTTGTAAGATTTCATTATATATCTAGGTGTTAAATCCTTATCAGGCATAGGATTTGCAAGTATTTCTCCCATTCTGTGGATGGTCTTCATTTTCTTGATAATTTCCTGTGAGATGTAAAAGTTTAACTTTGGTAAAATCCAATTTTTTAATCACTAGTGCTTTTACAGTTGTAGCTAAGGAACTATCACCTCATCCAAGTCCCAAAGACTTACCCTTTGTTTTCTACTACAATTGGCTGCACTTCTAGTCTTATGCTTTTGATCTTCCATTGAGGGCTTGGATACATTTTGAGTTAGTTTTTGTTCTTTTCAGCCCCTTCCAAGTTTCTGGAAAGGAAAGCGGTTGCTACACCTAACATCCTTGCTGCTGGGTGCCCCAGTAGGGGAGGAGTTGAGCTGGGGCGGAAGTGGTAGTTTGTCTTCCAGGGTCAAGCTCCCTGCGCTGGTGCCCTTCCTGACTGATCTCCTTCCTTGCAGTTTGAGGGCTGCTCTAAGGCCTATTCCCGCCTGGAGAACCTGAAGACACACCTGCGGTCCCACACTGGAGAGAAGCCATATGTGTGCGAGCATGAGGGCTGCAACAAGGCCTTCTCCAATGCCTCAGACCGCGCCAAGCACCAGAACCGCACCCACTCCAACGAGGTATCAACCGCAGCCCATATGCAGAGAGGTCTGCTCACACATGTGTGACTCCACTGCATGGGGCTTGTAGACACTTACGTGCAAGGAGGAAGTAGGTGCCCTGTGCCCCTCCACCTGCTGCTTATCCTGGACACAGCAGCATCTGTGCCATGTCCTCTTCTTTGGAAGATGCCCCATAAGGTGCCATGGCACACTTCCCTCCCTCTGTGCCTCTGTGTCCTCACATAATGAACATGCAAGCTACTTTGAGGTCCATAGGAGCTGAGGTCCAGATCACTGTGATCTCCAAGAGCCCGGTGTGTCGTGAGTCATTCCCCAGGGCCGTAAGTAGGCTCTGCTGCCGGTCCTTCAGATGAGGACATTAACACTCAGAGATGAAGTGAGTTTCCCTGGTGCCACATTGTGAGGGTGCCGCAGACTTAGATTGAGGAGTACAAGGATCTGCATCTGTGGAAGCACACTGTGACAACGCTTGCCCACAGGCAGGTTCCTGAGGAGCAGCTCCCCACTACAAGGGTGGAAGGATGGGAGGGACACTGGCACACTGGGCCTCCAGAGCCTCTGTCAGGGCTGAGCCCCAGCCAGGGAATTTGTCCCATTGTGCCTGCGGTACCCACCCCAAGTCTCAGCTCACAAACACTCCCCCTGATGTCAGAGAAACTTTCTAACAGCCTAGACACAGCATATGCCTCAAAGGAACCCGGCTGCAGTGTTTCTGAAACATTAGAAGTCTGGGGCTGGTAGTGCAAGCCTGTAGCTCTGGCTCTCTGAGCAACTGAGGCAGGAGGATTGCAAGCTTGAGGCCAGCCTGCGCAGTTCAACAACTTACTGAGACCCTGTGCCAGAACCAAAACTAAAAATGAGCTGGGATGGCGCTCAATGCAAAGGCCCTTGTGTTGATTCCCCCATACCATAAAAAAAAGTTAGAGGAGTCCCCAAAGGCTCTGAACCCCTCATGTTCTCTACAAATAAGAGCCACCTTGGAGATGTGTGTGTGTGTGCATGTGTGTAGATTAGAAGTATGGTGTGTGTGTGTGTGTGTGTTAGTGTATGCATGTGCATAGATGTGGAGATTGGTGTATGCATACGTAAGTTTGTAGAAATGGTAGATGTGTTGGTGTATACAGCATTATACATGTGGAGGTTGTGTGCATGTGTACAGATTGAAGTGTGCTAGATGTGTATGTTTGTGTGTATGTAGATGTGTAGAAGTGTGCTTGATGTATGTGTTAGTGTGAGCATGTGTGTAGGTGTAGGGATTGGTGTGTGCGCTGGTGTAAATGTGTAGAAGTTTGGTGGATGTGTGGGTTAGTGTATGCATATGAATAGGTGTGGGAAACAGTAGATCCATATATATAGATATGGGGAAGGCGATATGGATGTGTGTGCATGCCTTATGTATGTGGAGAAGTGCATATAGGCAGGTGTGTGTACGGTTTGGTATAGGGGGCTGTGTGTGGGTGTGAGTATGGGTGTGTCCATGTGCATGTGAAGGGGAGGGGTACAGTGGGAGCCAGGCGAAGGTTCTCTTGTCCTGGCTTACCCAGCAACTGATTACATTTTTTTGCTTCCGAGCTTGTCCTTTGTTATCAGCGAAGCCAGGACCTCTGGCTCTTTCTCCCAGGGTATAATGAGCTCATATACTCACGACTAATACTAGAAATCCTGGGACCCTGCTCACGGGGAGCCGTGTGTGCACCTCAGTCTCTCTGACTCATGTCCCTGCCTCTACAAGGGTTTCCTTGCCCATGCACTTCATGCACAGGTGGCCTCCGGGGCCAGGCCAGAGCGTGGCTCCCTCTATAGGGCTGTGACAAGCTGTGACTGACATGACATCTGCCAACTGTGCCTGCCAGGCCCGTCAAAGGATGTGGGATGGCTTCAGAGTTTATCCTCGTGCCCCCATCCATAATGCAAGCCTGGCTGTCTTCCCAGAAACCCTACATCTGCAAGATCCCAGGCTGTACCAAGCGGTACACAGACCCCAGCTCTCTCCGGAAGCACGTGAAAACCGTCCACGGCCCAGATGCGCACGTCACCAAGAAGCAGCGCAACGACGTGCACCTCCGTGCCCCGCTGCTCAAGGAGAATGGGGACACTGAGGCCAGCACAGAACCCGGTGCCCGGGGCCCTGATGACAGCGCCGAGGCCAGCAGCACGAGCCAGGCCGTGGAGGACTGCCTGCACATCAAAGCTATCAAGACTGAGAGCGCCGGGGTAAGCAGAGCTGGCGGCCCACCTGGAGCCCCGGTTCCAGCCGCGGGCTCTACTTTAGGTCCCCCTGCTAAGGCAAGATGATGTCCCGCCCTTCTCCCGCTCCGCTTTTCTCCCTTCGCCTCCTCGGCCTCCCGTGGCGTCGGTAATGTCCAGGGCCCCTTGCCTGATCCCGCTCCTGCTGGGCAGCCGTGGCAGGGCTGAGGATGGAGATGCTGCCCCGTGTTGGCCGTGCTGGGCGGGGACGGCCCCTGCGCACCTGCCTCCCCGGCCAGCCCCTGAGCCCAGCGGCCTGGCCGTGAGCCTCTGTCCTGCTCTGCGTCCTCCCCTCTGAGCTCTGCTCTTTTTGTTCTAACCACTTGTTCTTTGTCTCCGCCTCTTTTTCCCAACTGTACCTCCCCTAAGGATAGACGGTACTGAGGTGAGCGGAGAACCGGGTCGGAGTGGGGGTGGCTGGGGTGGGAGGGTGGCTCGGGTGTCCAGTGCTGCTGCCAAGTGATGTTAACCTTTCAGTCCAGGGCTCCTGGGCTGAGGACCATGGGTTGGAGAGACAGATGGCAGGGCACTGAGGCAGGACCTTGAGAGCAGGTAAAGGCCAACCGTGGGAGGGGGCTGCAGTGGGAACTGAGCTACAGGAGGGCCAGCAAAGAGGAGGAGGTGTGAGCTCAGCCTGCATGGGTGGGGGACCTTAAAGACCAAGCAGCGAAAAGAGGATGGTGCTGTGGTGGAGACCTAGAACACCCTGTTCACTCGGAGGTCGCGCCCTAAAGGAGGCAGCATTGCAGCTTCCCTAGGAGGGGCTGGGGTTCAGGTCACATGGCCCCGAAATGAGCCCCAAGGTGTGCCCATGGTGCACACAGCCCAAGGTCTGTGGCGTTTTTGACTGTACACTTGCACAGGAGCTCCCTGCTTCACTCCACCCCACCCCAGAGGGAGGCTCACCCAAGTTGGCCATTCCTGTGAGGGCTGCATCCCACAGCTCCCGTCCCTGGTTGCCTTCTCTTTTTTTCTTTTCTTTTCTTTCTTTCTTTCTTTTTTTTTTTTGTTGTTGTTGTTGGTGCTGGGGACCAAGTCCAGGGCCTTCACCCAGCTACAGCCTCAGGCCATTTTTCATTTTTTATTTTAAGCAGGTCTCAACGATTCACTAGGCTCCCCAACCTGGGCTTGAACTTGGCCAGCCACCCAAGCTCTAAGATCACAGGCCTGTGCCAGTGGGCCCGGCTCTGGCCATCCCTCGTAGCATACTGACACCTTCCTCTGGCGTGACAGCTGCCCGCCTGGGAGAAGGCACCCAGTCTCCAGGCTTTCCTCTCTCCACTGTGCACACAGCTCTGGGGCTGGGAAAGCATCAGCGCCTTCATCTTGCTCTTCTGGGAACCTTCCACAGCTAAGTGTACAGGCCATTCAGGTCGCCCCTAGACTCTGGAAGGCCAGGGTTGGGAGCAGGGAAGCAGCTGGCCCACTTCACGCAGGCAGACAGTGGTGGTCTGCAGGCTCCTCTTACCAGCAGCTTCTCTCCTCCCCTGGCTCCAGGCCAGAGAGTGCAAGGGTGTGTGCGGATGCAGGGTAGACGGAGGATGGGTGTCCTCACACCCTGAGCCTGCGCCTTCCCCCTTTCCCCTGCAGCTGTGTCAGTCCAGCCCCGGGGCCCAGTCATCTTGCAGCAGTGAGCCCTCTCCCCTGGGCAGTGCCCCCAACAATGACAGCGGCGTGGAGATGCCGGGGACGGGGCCTGGGAGCCTGGGAGACCTGACAGCACTGGATGACATGCCTCCGGGGACCGACGCCCCAGCCCTGGCTGCTCCCTCCACTGGTGGCCTGCAGCTGCGCAAACACGGGAGCTCTATGCACCGCTTCGAGCAGCTCAAGAGGGAGAAGCTGAAGTCACTCAAGGATTCCTGCTCATGGGCTGGCCCAGCCCCACACCCCCGGAACACCAAGCTGCCTCCTCTCCCAGCAAGTGGTGAGTGGAGGCCAGGCCTCCCAGGAGTGGGAGAGCCTGGGGCTGCATCAGCTTGGTCCACTGCATGGCTGCTCACGGTATGATGGGCCCTACTAGCCCATTGTACGGATGAGGAAGCTGAGAATCAGAGATGAACGTGGTGGCTTCGAAGCCCGTGCTGTTCCACCTGCTCCATGCTGCATCCCACAACCCTCTAAATCCAGGCAGACCCCACTTCCATCATCCTCTTCCTTGTGTAGACATTCAGTCGTGTGTTAGCACCAGCTTGGAGCACCAGGCAGAGGCCTTAGGAAGGAGCGAGTACAGTCCCAAAGAAGTCTACCAGATGCCACTGTGCTGCACAGCGAGGCAGGTGGCCCCAAAGAAGGAGCTAGGGTTAGAGCTGCACAGAGCAAGGAGGAAGCGCTTGCAGCCAGCGTGAGCAGGAAGGACTTTGTCGAGGAGGCTGTACAGTGCTTGGCAAGCACTGTGAGTTGGATGCTGACTCTGTGGCCAGAACTCTGCTGACCACTGTGTGTCCAGCCCCACTCCCTGATAGCACGTAGTGTGGACGCAGTGACATACTGGCACACCACTCTCCGCTTCCTTGAAAGGAAAATGTGTTGTCCCAACTTGAGGAATGACTGCCAGATGATAGCCTTGAACTCAGCCCCAGGAGGTCTCCTGGGTTGCAGGCAGCTACCTTGCACGAGGTCATCTCTCTCTGAGTTGCCACAACCAGTGACCAGTCACCCCCATCTGGGACTAAGAGGGCTGGGCTGCTCCTCCCCTCCTGTCAATGACCTGGTCCTGTGGACAGGCACACTGCAACTACCCCTGCAGTAACCAGGACCTGTGGAATGAGGATTTGGGTCCTGCCAGGCATTGGTGGGTGAAGATTGGGACCCAAGCCTCCTGGCCTCCCATGGCGATCAGGAGGCAATCCCCATGGTTCACTTGTTCCTTCCATCCCTTCCTTCACTTAGATGTCCTCCTTTAGAGTGCCTGCTATGTGCCAGGCCCTGTCCCATGTCTTCAACTCAGTGGTAGGCTTCAGGGCATCAGAGCAGGGCCCCGTGACCCCTGAGGTGACCCTCTGACAGCAGGTCCTCATGACCCCTGAGCTGACCCTCTGAGAGCAGGGCACCATGTCTGCTGAGCTGACCCCTGTGTTTCTTCATAGGCTCTATTCTGGAAACCTTCGGCGGCTCCTCGGGCAGTGGACCAGCAGGGCTGCTGTCCAACCCACGACTGTGTGAGCTCTCAGCAAGCGAGGTGACCATGCTGAACCAGCTGCAGGAGCGCCGTGACAGCTCCACCAGCACCATCAGTTCAGCCTACACCGTGAGCCGCCGCTCTTCTGGCATCTCCCCCTACTTCTCCAGCCGCCGCTCCAGCGAGGCCTCGCCCCTGGGCGCCAGCCGGGCACACAACGCCAGCTCCGCGGACTCCTATGACCCCATCTCCACTGATGCCTCAAGGCGCTCCAGCGAGGCCAGCCAGTGCAGCGGCGGCTCAGGGCTGCTCAACCTCACTCCTGCGCAGCAGTACAGCCTGCGCGCCAGGTATGCCGCGGCCACCGGCGGGCCACCACCCACTCCACTGCCAGGCCTGGAGCGCGTGAGCCTGCGGACGCGGCTGGCGCTGCTGGATGTGCCCGACCGTGTGCTGCCTGCAGCCTGCCCGCATCCACTGGGGCCACGTCGTGGCAGCGACGGACCGGCTTACGGCCATAGCCATCTGGGAACTGCGCCTGCGTTCCCCCACGAGGTTCCTGGCGGTGGTGTGCGGAGGGCCAGTGACCCCGTTCGGCGGCCTGACGCCCTGACTCTGCCCTGCGTTCAGCGTTTCCACAGTGCCCACAACGTGAACCCAGGCCCGCTTCCACCCTGCTCGGAGAGGCGAGGCCTGGCCCACAGCACCTACTCTCCGAGGCCGCCCAGCATCAGTGAGAATGTGGTGACGGAGGCCATGGCTGCAGAGGTGGACAGCACAGGGCCCCAGCCCGACCTGGGGCTGCCAGAGGACGACCTGGTGCTACCAGATGACGTGGTGCAGTATATCAAGGCACGCACCAGAGGCACCTTGGATGAGAGCCCAAGACAGTTGTATGCCACCGAAAGCACCAGCTTCCCTGAGAATTCCAAAATGCCCAGCCCAGGGCTCCATAGCCACTGCAGAGTGATGGCTGCAGATTCCAACGTGGGCCCCTCTGCCTCTGGGATGGGAGGCTGCCAGGTGGGGTACGGGACACCCTCCAGCATGAACAAAAATAACATGCCTGTGCAGTGGAACGAGGTGAGCTCTGGCACCGTGGATGCCCTGCCCAGCCAGGTGAAGCCTCCTCCTTTCCCTCAGAGCAACCTCGCAGTGGTGCAGCAAAAGCCAGCCTTTGGCCAGTACCCAGGCTATAGCCCTCAAGGCCTGCAGCCAAACCCTGGGGTCCTGGATAGCACCCAGCCCCAACTGCAAGCCCATAGCGGAGCCCCCTCTGTACCCAGAGGCAGCTATGTACAGCAGCTGCAGCAGCCAGCTGCCGGTGGCCAGTGTCTGAACATGACCGCTGCTGGGAGCCCCCACACCAGCTATGGCCCAGCCCATTCCCAGCTGAGCCCCAGCACTGTCAGTGGGTCCCTGACCCAGTTCCCCTCATCCTGCAACAACATGGTGTCCAAACCAGGCCCCTTGGGACTCCCTCAGCAGATGGATGTTGCCTCCAACCCAGCCATGGTAGGCAGCCACCACAGGGAACTTGGGCTGCTGCCACCTCATCCGGCCCCAAGTTACCCACAGCAGAGCCCTCACCTGGCAGGCCCCCTGAGCCAAGAGGGCTACCACCAAGGCCCTGGCCTCCTGCCTTCCCACCAGCCTGGATTCCCAGAGCCCCAGCAGGGTGCCTTGGGTGCAGCTACAGTAAGCTTTAACTTAGTGCAGCCCCGGCCACCCGCAGAGCCCAGCCCTGTTGGCCGCCACCGTGGGGTGCGTGCTGGGCAGCAGCAGTTGGCCTATGCCAGGGCCACTGGCCAGGCTCTGGCTGCCATGTCAGCCGGCCAAGAGACGGCAGAAGCTGTAGCTAAGGGAGTAGTGGGCACCATGGGCTCGCTGCCTTCTCAGATGCCCTTGCAGGATGCAGGGGGGACGCAAGACCACAGCGTGCTGCACTACTATGGCCAGATCCACATGTATGAACAGAACAGAGGTCTGGAAAGCCACGGAGGCTGCCCAGCCATGCAGCCACAGCCGCCGCAGGCACAGGTCGTCCCAGACAGCATCCAGCCCCAGCCCTTGCCCTCGCCAGGGGTCAACCAGGTGTCCAGCACTGTGGACTCCCAGCTCCTGGAGGCCTCCCAGATTGACTTTGATGCCATCATGGATGACGGTGACCACTCGAGCCTTTTCTCGGGTGCGCTGAGCCCCAGTCTCCTCCACAACCTCTCCCAGAGCTCCTCCCGCCTCACTACTCCCCGAAACTCCCTGACTCTGCCTTCCATTCCCCCGGGCATCAGCAACATGGCTGTCGGGGATATGAGCTCCATGCTCACCAGCCTGGCTGAGGAGAACAAGTTCCTGAACATGATGACCTAAGGTCCGAGCGCTGGCCCAGAGAGGCCCCAGGGCTGAGCACTTCCCCCGAGTGTGGGGAGTCCATCCTCCCATTCATTTAGTCTTTTTCCCAAAAAGTATTAAATCGGCCGGAAGGGTTTTTGCCAGCGGCTGGTTCAGACTACAGATGTTTTAGAGAGGGTTTATGGGCATCCTCTCTGGTGTCTTGGACTGTTTCTTCGGAACACTAAAAAGAGTCTCGATAGGAAAGGAAAGGAAGGAATGAAAAACTCATTTACACAGTGCTTGCCAGCCTTTGGTGTTTATGGGACCACACTGTCTGGCTTCTTTACCTCTGTAAATTTGGCTAATGAGGGATTACATTAGCCAAGGGCTTTCAGTGGTACTGGAGAGAGGGCAGGGAGTTGCATTTGGGCTTGAATCTGAAACCAGTACTAGAGAATCTGCTCCAAGAAGATGGGTTTCTTATTGTCACCTGCCAGGGAAAGAATTCCGGGCTCCCCCAGGATTTTCTGTGAAGCTTACTTCAAGTCCTGAGGTCCCTTGCCACAGAGGAAAAGAGTGCCTTCTGTCTGGATGCTTGAGAAGCACAGCCCAATTCCACATTGGCAGCGCTGGCATCTCTCCCCCTAAAGCAGAGTTCGGGACCAACAGATTGCTCAAATGTATGTGAATGAATGAAATATGTGTCTCTGGAAAGGAAAGAAACAGTGTAGAATGTGGGGCAAGTCCAGAGGCTGCCCTGGCCTCTCCTGACCGTGTTTACAGTGTTCCTGCGCGGAGCATGGAGCCCTTCCTGAGCAGAACGCTTGTTTCTAAATACCTCGGGGCTGCTGGAGCTGCTGCGGGTTAGGAATGGACCTATATGCTGAGGAGCCCTAGGGGCCTAGGCTCAGGCCACCCTGGAGCTCCGCCAACGGCAAGAGGAAGTCACATGTTTACCCAGTTGTTTCTCCGATGCACTGTCTGCCCACTTGACCATGGACAACCCCAGGGCTTTATGGCAGCCTCTGCCCAGGCTCCTCTAGGCTGCGCTTGGTGGCCAGCGGCCACCAGCAGCCCGGTGCATGTCAAGTCACCCACATGTGCCCTGCCTTTTGTATTCCCTAACCTCTTCGCTACTCCCCCCGACCCCGGTTATTTGGTACAGAGTAACGACATGCATGGTGTTTGGGGTGGGGTGGGAGGGCGAGGGCTCGATTCTTGGACTGAGCGATCATCACTGAGTTTCTCCGTTCAGTGTGACAAGCCTCACCTGGAAATGGAATTTGAAACTGGCTCCAAGAAGGCACCATTCCTGAACATACTGTAAGGTGAATCAGTGCATCTACCACGCCGCACCCCGTGCACACGCACACACCAGCCTTGCTCACACTGTGTTCGTGGCTCCCTCGCGCCACCAGCCGCACCGCTCGGAGCTTCATTCTGGCCGTGACCTGGGCTTCACTGAGGAACTTCTTAGCAGTGTCTCCAGGCAGGGCCAAAGCTGATAAACAAGGTCTTCTGCAGTCCTGCACCTCAGACAAGGCCAAGTCCAAAAGCCAGCTTTGGGCCACAGCCCAGGGCGTGCAACACGAGGTGGCCTTTGCTGGCTTCCTGAATTGAACTGCGTCCCCACTCCCACCAGTGCAGTTCTTTTGCGGAAGACGCCAGCCCTGGATATACTGTAGGTGAATCGTCCAGCCAGATTTATATCTCCAAAACATTTTTAGCTTTTTCTACATGCTATGAATTGAGATGACGTGCTCAACTTGTAAATAAGTCTTTTTGTACATTAAAAAAAGTAATTTTTTCATAATTCATCTTGTCTGTCTCCTTCTCCCTTGACAGTCGTTAATGAGAATCTGGGCAGTAAATTTGGTGCATTTGAGCAGAAATTAGGCTGTATTTTTTGTAACAGTGTCAAAATTAACTCTGCTGCCTTAGCCAAGTAATGCTTAATGCTGAGACATCTACTGACTGTTACTGGTGGGGCTGGGGCTGGGGTGGGCTGGGTTGGATCTTTTACGTGGAGTATCTGGCTGTCCTCCCAGGAAGCCAGTCTGATCCCCAAAGTTGCTTTGCTGACACCCATGAGTCCAGATCTGAGTCCGGGCCCAGCACAGATCCTGTCAGCCTCCTCTCCAGGACAGGCAGTGGGGTGCAGCTCATTTGGGGCACAGTGGGGTGATGACAAAATGGGCAGAACCAGTGGGCAGCATGCCTCCTCCAGTGCTAGCAGAGGGAAGGGCTGGGGCACAGAGAGAACACAGGATGGCTCTCCACAGCCATGGGCAAAAGTAGGGAGCAGCCGTGAGCAGGGTGAGCCCAGAGAGGCCTCCTGGCCGGCAGGCAGGAAAGGTCTTGCTTGGTCTAGCAAGTCAGCAATCACACATTGGTGACAACTGAGCCCTCGCAGTAACCTCAGGACGGTCCAAGAGGGAGTGAGGTCTGACTGGGACGGACTCAAACTGAGACCTAGTGAACACAGAGAGGAGAGAGCCCTATGTTGGGCCAGAAGGGTTAGAGAGCAGCTTCTGCAGGCCCGTGGCTGCTGGGTCTCCGTATTCCCAGCTCTGGTTCCTGGAACTCCCTCCTTTCCATGAGAGAACCCGGCCATGCAATGCAGGCAGCCTGCGGCCAAAGCTGCCCAGGACCTTCGACTGGCTGGAGGGCACTCAGCTCCAAACCGGGGAGGGGGTGACTAAGTAGACTGACAATGGGTTCTTGGGTCAAATGAGTACAGAAAACCTCAAAGGAGATGTTCTGCAGAACATCCCGGAGCCTTCCCTGCACATCAGGGGAAATACCACTTCGCCGGCTAAAGCCCTCCAGTGGGAACCGTGCAACAGGGGCCAAGCTGGTGGCGCGGACCCTCCTCCCATCTTCCCATGTCACTGCGGTCGGGGCGATGGTTCGCGTGCTGGGCCCAGCTCCAGAACAGGATCTGTGTGCTGCTTCCAGATCCTTCCCTCTCTTCTTTCAAAGCTCTTCTTCAGGGCTCACAACCTCTCCAGTTTTCACTTTTCCTGGGATCAGCTGGGCCCTGCTTTGTGAGGAGCAGGAGGCCTCACAGGGCTCAGTACTGCCTGAGATTGGAAGGGCCCCTGTGCCCAGAGCCCACCATGGCCTTCGGTGGGGCCGCCACCTCAGTGTCAACCAACTGTAACTACACCGTGTTGCGTATTCAAGGCCTCTTAGTACCACATATTAAGTATTGATTCAGCTTGTGAATCTGGGTTTTCCACGGCTAGTCCAGCCTGGATGGACTGGTTCCTATTTCTGGGAGTCACCTGGGATCAGTTGATCTAGAAAGCTTGGCTGAGGCAACTTGACTCTGCCCACGTGGCTGGCTTCCCTTGGGACCAGGGAGCTAACAATGGCAGAAACATGGAAGGTATCTTAGTTACTTAATCATTTTTGGAACAAAATGCCTGACATTCACAACCTAAGGGAGGAAAGATTTATTTAGCTCACAGTGTCAGAAGGTCTCACACAGTCCATTCACGGCAGCTGCCAGTGGTGGAAGTACATGTCAGAGGCTGGTGAGCTGCTCATGGTGTTGCTGACAGCAGCCAACTGGGGCAGGAGCCCAGTAAAGAGAAGAGAGGAGCAGTTGACGTCTGGAAGCTCAGATAAGACCAGAGCCTTACCAGGAAGAAGCTGTAACAATGTTTCTTCCTTTACTAGTGAGTAAGCTGCCAGTTGGGCCCTAGGGACCTAGGGTGGGTGCCTCTCCCTCACCTCCTGGCCCACAAGTCAATAACACCTAAAAGCTCTGCCCTGGGTGCCCTCCAGTCTCAACAAATTGACACAATTCTGCCAGGTCAAGTCCCAAGAATCTGCCCTTTCCAAGCAGGCCCCACATCCCAATAACACGGTTCCACATGTGTTTCATATATCCAAATACATGAGACTTCTAAGGGGACATTCCAGATCCAAACCATCGCAGAGGACAAGCAGACAAATACAGGTCCACTACACTGTGGCCAAGCAAGTCACATGGCCAAACCTGTCGTCAGTGGGGTAGAGATTTACAGTCTTCTTAGGGAATTGAGAGGGAAAGAGTGACGATTTCCCAACAATAATGGTCTACTAGTGCCTTGTTTTTGTAGGACAAACTTACATCAAATATCAAGTAAGTGAATTGCTGCATTAAATGAACATGTATCACAAGAGTAAATTACGCATAAGCAATAGATATAATGGCATACTTAGTTACTTCAGAATATCTTAACTTTCATAAATAATTTTACTAATTACGAACATTTTGCTAGATTTGGTCTATCATTTTATCTATCTATCATCCATAAATTCATGCATACATATTTTTAAAGATGTATATACCAATTCCCCATGTTGAGTATAATTACTATGTTTTTCAAACTAACATACTATTAACAATAAGAATTGGGCTGTAGTTTCACAGATTTTATGAGAAAGCTGACTGTTTGAGTAGGATACCAATCAAATGACTCAAATATCAGTCTGTTTTTAGTTACACTTTCTCTTTAGATGTTTCCTTGACTCCATGTTCTTTGGTGCTGCTTGTCTCTCTGTCTTTCTCAAAGATTCCTTCAAGTATTTTCTGCAGTGCTGGGTTAGCGGTCGCAAATTTCTTTAGGGATTCTTGGTCATGACAAACTTTTACTTCTGTAATTTTCAGGGACAGTTTTACTGGATAAAACAACCTGGGTTGGCACTTGCTGTCTTTTACAACTTGAAAGATCTTGCTCCAGGCTCTCCTGGTCTTTAAATATGTGTAAACTCAAATGGATTTGCCTTTGTAGAAAAATGTCTGTTTTTATCTTGCTGCTTTTAATATTCTCTTTTTATGTTGTATTTCTGAGGTTTTGATTATGATGTGTTGTGGTGACTCTCATTGCTGGTTAAGGTTATTTGGTGTTGTATAAGCTTCTTGCACCTGAAAATTAAATTCTTTTTCCTAGATTTGGGAACTTTTCTTGTATGATTTCAGTGCTGTCTTCTGCTCTTTCTCCCACACCCATAATTCTGAGATTGATTCTCTTTGAATCATCCATCAGCTGTTGTATCCAGACACTTTGTTTGTCTCTAATTTTGGAGTCGTGCCTAATTAAAGCATTTGTGTCCCAGCCTTGTCTTCAAGGTCCAAAATTCTGATCTCACAGTATTCAAGTAAACTCCCCCTGCTTTCATATGTGTTTTTCATATTCTGAGTCTCAGCTAGATTTCTTTTCAAAATTTCCACTTCTCTATCAAAATGTTCCTTCGTATCATGGATTTCCTTATTTACCCCAGCCAACATTTTACTTGTGGCTTCTCTGTGTTCAGTGAGCTCTGTCTCTCTTAGGACCACTATTTGTTCTTCTTTAAGCCCCCTGATCAATGCTTGTGTTTCTTTGAGGATATCTTGTTTGAACTGGGTGTTCAACTAATTTATTTGCTTTTTGACTTCTTTCCATATGGGTTCCCCTATTTTGGGGCCCATGACATTAATTTCTGAGGTCTCAGGCATTTCAGTGAGTGTCCTATTGCCTTGCCTTCTTCCCATGCTTCTGTTTTTGAGGCCCACAGCAGTCTGACATGGGGATACTGGTCATCAAATGCAAAGACAGGTATGTTGTCAAAAGAATTATGAGAACTACTGGTCAAGATGGCGGTCAAGTAACAGAGCTGCACAATATCTCCTTGTGGACCCACTTTAAAAGTTGAAAATATAGTCAAAACCCACATGTTCAATGTAGCTAGGACAAGGAGGAGTGCCCCAACATTTGAAAGGAGGCCACAGGAAGGCCAGAAACCCTGAAAACACATTGGAAGCAGAGGTATACAGCAGCCCAGGAAGCCGCCCCAGGCCAGCTGTGAATGGCTGGGAATCTCTGGCATCCGCAGACAGAGGAATGCCTCCTGGGACCTCTGACTGAGGTAAGCACATATCCTGGAGAAGTGGGAATTGACAGCAGCTGGTAGCTCCAGCCTTGAAAAAACAAGCCTGTGGGTAGTGCATAATACAAATGTAATGCAAGCTCTTCCTAGAAAAGACCTCTGGGAGCCTAGATCAGAAGCAGTGCTCAGAACCCATAACAGGCAATGACACAGGCAGGAGCCATTTTAAAAGAAAGAGCCCAAGACTAAACTGATTAGAGTAAAAGAAAGCTCAGAAGGACACGTCAGGGCTTTGGGGGTCACTCTTAAACAGTGCCTAGGAAGAAATTGCCATAAGAGACAGTTGTCGAGAGGAGAGAAAGGCCTCCTGAACAGCTCTGGTGTAATGGGAGCACCTCTGAGGGTGGAGAGCCCTGCCCTTGGTGGGAGGGAAGCCAGGACAGACGAGAGAGCTTTGCTGAGGAGGTTTGGGATGAACAAGACATCTCAGAGGCCATCAGACTGTTAGGTCCACCCTCTCTGCCTGTTCCCAACACAGAACTCAGAGGAATTTCTGCTCCCCCACCCCTCACCCCACACACCCTCATAGCCATTCAAAGTAACCTCTTTGCTAGGCCTTTAAAGTTGCGAGACACCTTGCTATTGCTTGAGTTCGTTTCAGATGCCACCTATCAAGGCCCTTGAGACACCAGACATCCAGGTCGCATCTACATTTTTTACTCCACGGCATGTTTCACTAGCACCCCCTGAGTTTCATCTTTACCTTCCAGACAAAAAAAGAAAGAAAAAGAAAAGAAAAGAAGAAAAAGAAAAAAAATGAGGATCCTTTACCAGGCAGAGTCTAGAGATGAAAATGGGTTTCATTTTCTAAGTTCGGCTTGTCAATCAGCCAGTTCCTTTTTTGAACTCATCTTTTACTTGTAATACTTTATCATTTGCAGCTCAAAGAAGCTCATGTTTACATTATTTTGCCTGGAAACAATCCTGCCCAATCCCACTAATTCATGGGTTCACTTTCTCACTCCCAAATTACCATAAACAGTAATTTTACCAAGCATTTCACCACATAGCAGAGGCCACCATTTTTTTGCCATCACTTCAAATTCTTCTACATTTCCCTATTAGTTCTAAACCCATGCTATATATGTTGAGAAAATCAGTCTCCATTCTAGATATCCATTTTTGAAAAAAAAGTTAACTACAGACCAATAATGCTATCTAATACAAGCAGCCTAAGCAAATGGAGCTCAAGAGTCTTGGAGGCAGCTGAGGTGGCCTTGCCTGGACTGAGCTTGCCAAGACAGCTCAGGTCTTATCTCACCAGCACCAGAAGATCATCTGAATATCTTATGGTGATGGAGGAATTATCAAAGGACAAGTGAGAACAGAGGAGGCACCTTCAGGCCTGGGCTAGGAATGGGAAGAAAGTCATGCGGCTGAGTCCCAAGTCAATGGAGCAGGGAGGCACACCTCTTTACAGAGTGGAGATAGGTATCTGAGGAATAACGTACATTTTTACAATAATGAGCCTGTCTTAGAGTTACTTTCTCATTGACGAGAAAGAATACTCAGCACTCATAGCGTAAGGGAAAATATTTTTTAGCTCAGCGTTTCAGGGAGTCTCCGAAGGACTCATGCCTTACCACCTTCAGATCTTTATTATCCTGGCCACCCTACTTTAAACGATTACCCTCTTATCCTAGCTCCTTATCTGCTGTAAAATTTTCAGCTATTCGGGCTCACTGTGTGGTAGCCCCTGGCCTCATGAGCTTATTGGCCAGAGGAGCCAGTGCTGGCACGTGACGGGGCAGAAGGTGTGGGGGACAGGAAGGCAGGCAGAGGTGCCGTCTCCAGCTGTTCCCAGGAGGGCTGAGGGGCGCCAGGGCAGCAGCTGGGGGTTCGCTTGTGATTTGCCTGTCAAGTGGGGAAGACCCAAGCCCACTGCAGGTGGCCGAGATTATCCCTCGAGTGGAAGACGGGTCCCTAGAGCCTCTGCCATGGTGTGAGCAGGCTGCCCGGGAGCACAGGCAGGGGTGGCAGGGCTGGCTTCAGGCCGCAGGGTGATGCCGCCCAGTTGGGGTGGGGAAGGAAAGGCCAGGGCCGGCGGCGGTGTCTTGCAGTTTTTAAAGTCACCATGTTGGATGATTCTCTACCTTCTGGTACAGGGTTGTGGGTAACTAGAGGTCCCAGAAAAACAGTGAAGGTCCAACAAGCTACCAGGGAGCAAATTGCCTAGAAAACTCCGGAGGGCCCCCGGTGGACCCCGGGGGATCGCCCCGAGTTGAGACCCACCGACACACTCGGGCGTGGTGCCTACGGTTCAGGGGAGCAGGGACAGGCTGAGCTGGGCCCCCTCCTGGCTCGGCCTGGGATGGGCCAAGGGTAGGGCCTTGGCAGCAGCCCGGCCACCCCTCGTGGGACTGTGCCAAGGAGCCAACGCCATCCCTGCCCTCTTCTTTGGGCAGTGGGATTCTCGGCTGGGTTGGGATTTGGGGCCGGCCTGTTGGGGGAGCGGCCGCTCTCCGTGACAGAAGTTGCAGGCTGTGGAGAGGCCTGCCTGCAGCAGTGCTTTACAAGGTGAGGCGCTCATTAGGCGGCTGCCTGCATCCCAGGGCACAGCCAGCTGCTGGGGGGCCCTTAGTGCCTCAGTCCCATGCGCGTGACACCGGCTCTGCTTTACGAGCTGGCGGCTCCCTCAGCTAGCAGACCCGCTGTCAATAAGGGCTGTGTTTTAAATCACGGGCTGCACAATTTACGGGCCGCCCTGGTGCTGCGGAGACAGCCCTTTGGCCAGGGAGGAAAATGACCTAACGCTTAAGAAATTTGGAAACTAGAAAACAACTCGCATGTGTGTGCGTGTGTGTGTGTGTGCGCGCGCGCGTGCACGTGTGTGCTGTATGCACACTCACGTGTAACTATGTCTCTGTATGTCCAAATCAGTCTGCTGACTACTAGGTGCTGAAAAGTAGGAATCCCTCTGTTAAGTATGTTGCCTGTAAAAGTGAGATGAAATAGAACGACTCGTTTGCTGTGGCCATGACCTTGCGTCACAGCTGACCATAAGGTGTTGGAGAAAGGCAGGTGAGGGGGGTGATCAGTTCTTCCCAGGGCAGCCTGAATTCCTCTCCCCACAGCTGTGTCCAGCTATCAACAGAACATGGGGTAAAGTCTCCCATGAGAGAATTTGCTACGTTTTATAGAAATACCTGTGTTAGATCTGTCTGCCGCTAGACTCTGAGCTCATAGCCAGGGGGGCTTGTGTCAAATGACTGGTATTTCTGGCTTTGTGCCTGCACCTGGCGCCATCACAGGGGCTCAAGCCCCCGAGATGCTGAGTTGATGCTGGAATAAGTGATTTACCAGCCTGGGCTCTGCAGGAGACCTCCGTGCCACAAGGCACACTGCAGTGCAGGCCCTGGCCCGTAGCGGGTGCTCAGCAGTGCATGTTGGACAGGCCTGGGCTGAGCAAGTCAGAGAACTTGGATAAAGGAGGTCGATTGACAACTCCGGCTCCTAGGATGGGAACGGGAAATGGTCTGACTCAGCTGTTCCTACTTGGTCTAACGCTGTCCCTCCCTCATCCTGTGGCCCTCCGAATGGTGGCGTCCCAAGCTCTGTCTCACTCTACAGATCTCTTCTCTTTCCCCGGGTGCACTCATGCCATCTGTCAACATGTCAATCATGCTCAAATTGTATGTCCCCATGAGCCCACGACTGTCCTAGTCACTGGCCTGGCCTGAGCTAGTTGATGTCCCCTGGAGGTCTCACGGGGGCATCTAGTGGGTCAGCCCCAAACTTCCTTCTTCTCCAGGTACCCTCCTCTGAGTCAATGTCACGGCCAGGGAGAGGTTGACTAAGGCAGAGACCGAGAACCGCGTGGGGTGGCTAATTTTAGGTGTTAACTTGACTGAGCCACGTGGCACCCAGATATTGGGTTCAACATTATTTTGGGCATGTCTGCAAGGGTCTCTCTCAATGAGATTAGCATGTGTATCAGCAGGCTGAGTCAAGTAGTGGACTTTCCCACGGTGGGTAAACCTCATCCCATCCACTGAGGGCCTGAATAAAGTAAACAGGCAGAGTAAGAAGGAATGCTGGAATGCCTCTCTCTCTCTCTCTCTCTCTCTCTCTCTCTCTCTCTCTCTCTCTCTCTCTCTCTGTCTGACTCTCTCTCCTTTGCTCTCTCTCATTCTATTTTCTGGATATCCCAGATTAATCCAGTACCCCTGAGTGTTCTCTTTCTTTTTACCATTAAACTCCGTCGACTCCGTCGCCTCATCCCCAACATACATACACCACCTACTTGCTTTTCTCCCTTTCTCGTCCAGGCCCCTCTCGCGTGGCCGGGGGCAGCAGCCTCTTCCCTGGCTGCCCTGCCTCCTCGTTGCCTCCCTGCAATCCCTTCTCTACATAACGACCTTGGGACACCCAGGCATGACACCCTCGGGGCGCCCTCAGGACAAAGCCCCCCCTTCCAGGGCCTCCCTCCACACTTGCCGGGAGCCAGCCCCAGCCTCGGTTGCTGGCTTCTTCCCCAGCACTCATTCATCTCTTCCTCTAATCAAACTGACGTTTTTGTTTGTTTTTAAAATTGTTACACAAATTTTCTAATTTTAGAATTATAGGAAAATTGCAAAAGTGTTAAAGACAGGCCTCATCTACTCCTCCTTCTGTTCCCTACATCTGACATCTTAAATAGCCATGAGAAACCACAATTCTCAAGACCAAAATTAATTAACATTGGTTCAGTTCTACTAGCGTGACTGCAGACCTTATGTGATGTTTTCTAGCTTTTACCCCAATGTCTCTGTACTCTACCAGGATCTAATCCAAGATTCTGCATCGGTGCACTTTGTGTTTCCTCTAATCTCTGTTGGTCCCTCCCGCATTTCTTATCTTTTGTGACCTTGATGCTTTTGATGGGCATTCATCAATTTGGGTTTATCTGAGGCTTACTCATGATTAGAATCAAATTATGCATTTTGGGGGAAAAAGCACAGAAAAATGAGGTGTCCTCAGAGTATCACATCAAAGCTTTGGTGATGTTGCTGCACTTCCTTCCCAGACCATTCTGGTGTCTGTTGGGTTTCCCAACTGTAGCATGACTCTGTTCCTTTGTAACTACTATGAGGGGAAGCGGGTGTTGAGGTTGCGCCTACCCAGCTCCTACTCAGACTTCAGCACCCAATAGCAGGTTGTGTCTGCAATAATTGTTACTATGGTGTTTGCTTACAGGACATTTCTGTCTCCCCCTTTTTTCTACACTTACTAACTAGAACTCTACTGTAAAAAATGAGTCTCTTCTCCATCATTTACTTATTTATTGGATTGTTTATATTAGTTTAGACAGATAGATATTTATTGTATTCTTTGAGTTGGGTTTTAATACCATCATTATTTATTTTGTTGCTCAAAATTTTCCAGCTCTGACCACTGGGAGTTCTCAGCAGCTGGCTCATCTATTCTTTTGATCTTTCCCACCCCTCCCCCTTTCCCGTCTCTCTCTACATTTGTCTCCAGCTCTTTTCGAACAGTGCCACCAAGCTCCTCACCTTCCCAGGACTTCCCCACCGCAACCCTGGATTCACCCATTTCTGCCAGGACCCCTGGGTGCTCTAACTAGAGAATGGTGCTTAGAAACCCAGACCCGGGCATCAGATGTGCTCACTGCCACTGGGTGCCTTGGCTTCAGGCTTGTGGTGGTTTGGATCTGGAGTGTCCCCCCAAAACCTCATGTTCCTATGGATACTATGTAGGCTTAGGAGGTGTGGTCTGGCTGGAAGGGGCAGAAACTTAGGGCTTGACCTGGAGGAGCAAGGCTGGTTCCACCTTTCTTCCAAGTCTCTCTCTTCCTTCGTGTTTTAAGGATCTCTGTCCCAGGAGCTCTGGTTCCAACTCTAGCTGTGGCCCCACCATGTGATTCCACCATTTTCCAGCTGCCCATCCATGAACCAAGTGAGATGTTCTAAAACTGTAAGCTACAATAAATCCTTCCTCTTTAAGTTGTGGGGGTCAGGTATTGAGTCAAAGCAGCGAAAAAGTAACTAAGACAGTGCTCTTCCATCCAACAGACCTGGAAAATAGAAATGCAGATGCTCACCCATGCACACATATCTACATCAGGTCTCACGAGTGCACACTGACATCTCCCCCTTCAAACAACACCACAGGGCCCATTTTAGCTTCTTTTTTCCTTATTTTCAATTTCTTCAACAGAAATAGACCCATCTCTGACCATCTACAACTTATTTACTCATTTGTTCAGTTCTAGTGGGCACCTAAACTGACTCAAGATTGCTAGACTCTTCAGACAAATGCATTTAAGGCTGCTACATTTACATATACTTCCTTTGGTCTTTAGTTTTTTAATATCCAGTCGAGGCAGTCCTTTTCAGTTCCTTATACTATTTCCTTATTCCCCACACCCCACAGCATGGTTATATTATTTACTTGCCTTATAGCTAAAGCCATAGTGTTTATATTTCACCTACGAACTCATCTTCTTTAACCTACTGGGTTTCAATTATGCATTTGTTTTTTGAAGTATGTGAAGCACTGCTAACTTTCTAAGAATCAAGACTAATTCAAAGGTATTCAGGCAAGGGTCACTGGACTATCTGCTGCCCCATTGCCATCTCACACTTCTTTCTGCCCTTTCAAATCCCTTCTTTCGGCACCCAACCATTCTCATTAGTTCTGGTTTGTCCTTCTTGTATTTCTTGTTGCTCAAGTGGACAGATGCCTGTGTATCGATACAAATGGTGTCAATACAAATGTTCTTTCACACTATTCTGACATAAGTCCAGTGTACTCCCGGAGCCAGAGAATTTTCTGGAAGTGATACCTCCTAAAAATAGCCATACAGACAGTCTTCTCATAGAGATAGTCTTCATTTCTCACAGCTGCACGGCACTCTGTTGGACAAGCCACCACTTATGCACAAACTGACCTTTTGGTTCTTCAGATAAGACAAACTTATTTCTGCCCCAGGATGTTAGCATTAGCTTACTGTGGCATGGCTGCTCCCTGGGGCTCTATTTCCCTCCTCCATGAGCACGTTCCTCCTCCAAACTTAAAGAAACATCTGGGTCCTCCTGATCACCTTCCTTCATAGTCCTGTTTCATTTGCATTGAGCCCTCATCGCCGAATAATGTCAGCCTGGGAATAATGTCCCTTGCTTACTTGTTTACTGCCCACCACCCTATGATCATTTCTACCCCAGCACACAGTTGGTGCCCTGTAAATGTCTGTGAGCTGCTGCAAGAGACATTGCCAGGTCCCCTTGCACCCACTCAGCCCAACCTTGAAAGCTTGGGTGGCCAGTTTCTGTACATGCCAGAGCATCTTCCTGAGGGAATCCTCTGGTCACGAGTGTGTGGTGGTAGTGCATGGCGGAAATGTCCTCTCCACCCTCATGGCAGCCAGGAATGAGGGGTGAGGAGAAGGGGAGAGAAGGCAGGCTAGGTTTCAATATCACTGTCAAAATCACACTCCAATGACCTAAATTTTGCCCACCTCCTAAAGATTCTACTACCTCTCAACAGTACTACAAGCTGGGGCCTCTCACACACAGGCCTTTGGGGGATAGCCAAGATCCAAACGATAAGAAGGGCTCCACCTTCATAACCTAATGACTCCCAAAGGCCTCCCTTCTTCACATACCATACTTAAACTTCTGGAAAAATAGTGAACCAAAATTTTTATATCCAGCAAAATTATTCTTAAGGAATGAAAGATAATTAAGACACTCCTAGGTAGAGAAACATTGAAAGAACTTTGCATTAACAGATCTTCCCGGAAAAAAATGCTAAAGGCAGTTCTCCCGACAGAAATGACAGGATACTAACCAGAAGTCCGAGCTATATGAGGAAATAAAGAACCTCTGCTAGGTCATAGGCAAATGCAAAGACTAACAGTGCAGCAATTTCTATTTGTAACTTCTTTACTTTGCATATTGCTTAAAAGACAAATTCATAAATCAAAAATTATAAATAAATGCCAATGGCCACACAACATACAAAAAATAATCCACAATAGTGACACAAGTGGTCACCCAGCAGACAGAACTGTGAAGAATCAGTGTCCTGGTACTCTACTGGAGTCAAGTTGCTACTGATTCAAACTGGATGGTTATAAATTAAGAATGTAATTGTAATTCTCAGGGTAGTTACTAAGGAAAAAAGTCTTCACAAAAAAGAAAAATAAATAGAATAGAATCAAAATGGTACACTAATTCAATCAATTAATCTCACAAAGAAGACAGTAACAGAGAAATTGAATATCAAAAATATATAAGACACACTGAAAACAACAAGATGGCAGAAGAGAGCCCTTTCTCAGTAACAATTACTTTAAATGTAAATGAATTAAACTCTCTAATCAAAGGCAAAGATTTATATAATGCATTTAAAAAGTAATACAACTATATGCTGTCTACAAGAGACTCACTTTATATGTAAAGATACAAATGAATTAAAAACAAAGTGATGCAAAAGGTATTTCTTGTAATTAGTAATCAAAAGAGAATTGACCATCATTGCAAACATTAGGCAGAATAGACCTTAAGACAAAAAGTATTACAAGACAAAGAAGTATATTGCATATTGATAAAATAGTCAATCTATCAAATATAAAACAATTATAAATATGTGCACACCAACCACAGAACCTCCCAATATATTAGGCAAATTTTGGCAAAATGAAGTGAAGAAATAGACAAATTTATAACATCTATGATTTCAATGCCCTACTATCAATAGGAGGCAAAAGAACTGGATAAAAAAATCAATCAGGAAATAGCAGACTTGAACTATAAACCAATAGACCCAACAGACATACACAGAATTGTCCAACTGATAATGACAGATCATACATTCTCCTCAAACGCACATGGGACATTCTGCAAAATAGATAATTTATAAGGCCACAAAACAAGTCTTAATAAATTTAAAAAGACAGAAGTCACAGGAAGAAAATCCTCCGACCAGAATGGAAATGAAACTAGAAATCAATAAAAGAAGGAAAATGGGAAAACTCACAAATAAGTGGGAAACAATTATGAAATTACAAGTGAAATCATAAGGCACTGTGTGATGAACAACAATAACAAAAATATCAAAACCTTATGGCTGCTGTGAAAGAAGTGATGAGAGGGAGATTTATAGCTACAGATGCTTATGTTAAAGAGTCCAAATCTGTAGCCTAACTTTACATTTCAAGCAACTATAAAAAGGAAGACGATGTAAACTCAATGCTACCAGAAGGAAAGAAAGAGAAAAATGATAAAACTGTGAAACAGAGAATAATAACATAATGAAGAGGATTAAGGAAGTCCAAATTTGGCCATTTGAAAAGATTACCAAAATTAAAAATCACAAGTTCTAAAGTTAGAATGACCAAGAAGAGAAAAGAGTCAATTACTAAAACCAGAAAGGGAAGTGAGGAGAAGTGGAAAGCCTGCACCTACAATGCACACGGCAATACAAAGCAATAGCCACGCAGCTGAAGAAGGAAAGTTGGAAGACTCTCACGTCCCAAACCCAAGACTTACCACCAAGCTACACTCATCACATAGTACAATGCTGACACAAAAATAGATCAGTGAAATAGAGTCCAGAAAATAAGCCAGCACAGTTTTGGTCATGGGTTTTAACTAAGACCATTCAACAGAGAGAGAAGAGTCTCTTAAACAAATGTTGGCAGGACAGATGGGATCACTGTTTCCCATGAAACATAAAACATTTCTAGATAGACCAAGACCTGTATGGAACAGCTGAAACTTCAAAGCTTCTAGAAAATAAAATATGAAGGTGAGTCTCCATGCCTTGGGTTTGTCACTAAACTCTTATCTCTGACACCTAAAGCTGACACAACCAAATATAGGACACATAAATTGGACTTCCTTAAAAATAAAAACTTTTGTGCTTAAAAGAACATTATTTTATTGTTTCCCAATTTTATTTATATGTATATATGTAATATATAATGTTTACATTGATCTTGAGTATCTTGTGCATATACATATGGTGACAAAATTACAAATCCTTCCCTTCTTCCTTTTTGACATGCCCCCGCTCCCCCTCTCCACTAGTTCCCATTATTCCCCTCAATTAGTTCTATGAAATGATTGTGATCTGGCCTTCTCATATTAGAGAGACTATTTGATATTTAACCATCTGCCTCTGACACTTCACTGAGCATGATGGTCTCAAGTTGCCTCCATTTACCTACAAAAACCTTAAACCTACCTGTATTTATAGCTGAGTAGTATTCCATTATGTACAAATACCACAATTTATATATCCATTGGTCTGCTGATGGATATTTTGGTGCCTTCCAAATTTTGGCAGTTGTTAGTTGTGCTGCCATGAACATGGGTGTACATGTATCTCTGTTGTATGATTTTTTAAACTCTTTTGGGAAATTTCCAGGAGAGGTATCACTGGATCGGAGGGGATATTTAGTTCCAATGATTTGATAAACTTCCATACAGCTTTCCATGGTGGTTGTACCAGTTTACATTCCCACCAACAGTGTAAGAAAAAGAACGCTATTTTTAAAATAAAAGGGAAACCCAAGGAATGGAAGAAAAATATTTATAAATTGTATATGACCTCCCAACTTTCTTATATCAAAACCTACTTCCCAGTATGATGATATTAGGAGGTATTATGATGATTTCAGGAGGATGTTATGTTGTGAGGGTGGAGCCTTTGTCAGTGGGATTAGTGCTCTCACACAGTGCTGAAAAGACTGGAGTACAACCTTCCCCTACACGAGGACACAGTTTTGAAGGTGCCACCTATGCACTACAAAGTGAGCGCTCACTGATCTTCTGGTGCTTTGATGTTGGCCTTCCCAGCTTCCAGAACCTGAGAAGTAAATTGCTGTTGTCTGGAAGCTGCTCACTTGATGACACTTTGGCGTAATAGCCCATATGGAATAAGACAAGCTCTACAGCCCACAGTACAGTAAAGAGTGTTTACAACTCAGCAATAACAATGTCCACAGGGAAAAAGCAAACAACCTAATTTTAAATGGGCAAGTGACTTGAACAGACGTTTTTCCGAAGAAGATGTATTAATACAAATGACTGAGAAGCATGTGAAAAGATGTTTACTACATTGATCATTAGCGAAATATAAATCAAAACCTCAATGAGATATGGACTCATCCCCACTGGGATGATTAAAATAAAAAGGACAGAGCATAGCAAGCGTCAGTACGGCTATGGTGAAATTGGAACCTATGTGCATTTGGGAACGCAACATGAAGCAGCTGCCCGGATAACCTAGTGGTTCCTCAGAAATTGAACAGAGTTTCCATTGGCCCCAACTCTGGGGCCTATCCACTGAAGAGCTGAAAACAGCTATTGAAACAGAACTCACGTATGAATTTTTGTAGCAGTGTTATTTATAATAGCTGAGCAGTAGAAACAACTAAAATATCTATCTATTTAGAAAAGAAACGAGAAAATCAGGGTATCTATGCAATAAAATAAAGTTTAGCCAGAAAAGATACACAGTACATAGTGGATGGGGATTGAAATAATTATGCTCATTGAAAAAATTGGATATACAAATATATATATGTATGGTTCCATTAAGGTACTAAGTTGTCCAGGCTGGTCTTAAACTCACAATGCTCCTGCCTTGGCCTCTGAGCATGCTGGGATGACGGGTCTGTGTCACCAGGGCTGGCTGCGATTGCTTCTCAATGGCTGACAGGCCCAGGAGCTGAGAAGAGGGGAGGTCAGCCTGAGAAGGCCAGTGAGGTCCAGCCTGGGAATGGGGCTGCACGCCTACCTCCCCAGCCACCCTGGCTCTGGCCCCTTTTCTGAGGTCAGACCTTTGCCTCCTTTGCTGCTCAGGCTCCGGCCTGCAGGTCTGAAGCACCCTTCCTCTGCCTGCTTCTGACACCAGAGTGTGAGGAGCTGGGCCGCTGCCCTTGAACCCTCGCCACAGGCTTCAGAGGGAGCTGTTGTAATCCCCTCTGCAGCTGAGAAAAGGTAAATACTTACCTGAGGTCACCTGGTAGGATGGAGAAACCAGACCAGCTTGCCCTCAACCCGTAAGGCTTTCCACAGGACCTGCCTCCTGCTCTCCGCCACCTGCACGGGCCAGCTCCAGCCTTGTGAATATATATTACCTTGGGCTCCTAGTGGCCATGAGAGGGTCTCTCTACTCTCAGGCAGAGAAACTGAGGCAAGGAAAGCCCTGGCTTCTTCAAGTCCTAAGTGAACACAGCCCACTGGGCAGAGGCGTCACTCAGAGCTGGCACTGGAGACACGTGGTGACAGTACATGGCTGACACCCAGGAGGCCCTTCGTCGCATGTCCTTCCCCACCCAACAAAATCTTAGCAGTACTAAATGAAAAACAATGAGTGACTAGGAAAGAAAAGTCCATGGTAAAGAAGTATATAAATATATATGTGCAATGTTCAATTATTATTATGCATATTATTACATATAACCATTCATATAACAGGTATATGGTGTCATTTTATAATTAGATAACATATTGAATTCAATATATTAATTATACATGTGTATGTTATATAATATAGTATTTACATTTAAATTATCTATGTATATTCATTCAGGTAAAGAAAATAGAGAAAAAGGAAAACAAAGAAAAAGACTGTATTTTCTAGCGCTTATAATGAACAAGAAAGCTTCAGCTGTTTGTTCAATACCTTCTACGTCTACCCAACAGTTTGAACGTGATCCTTTAGTTACAGGCTGAGGTAATCCTATTTTATGTGACTAATTTTCTCATACCTAACACATGAATTTTAATAAAATCAAAACATCTGCAAAGAGTAGAATTTAGGCATTCACTAAGTCACACAATGATGTAGTGTTCTATTTTATTATTACTGAATTTTAAAATAGCCAGCTACCATCAGAAACATACATTAGATTTTAAAGGTGTTTGAACCCTGCCGAATAGTTCCTCTGTAAACTAAACGCTGTACTTACCAAACGATGAGGTCAACGCCTAGCAGCTGGTGCTCATTCGCCATTTTCAGGCCCAATTACTAATTAACCCTCGAGTCTGCGACTTCTCAGTCTCTGTGCCTGAGCCATTCACAGCCACCACCAATGGAAACATGAGTTGATCCTGAAAGGGGCTCTGACAGTCTGAATCCCGGGACACTCCTGCCTCTGTGGTATCGCTGAACCATACACGTGTGTGGCCATCTGACTGCATAACCCAGAGCTCACGGGTTGTCTTCCACATAGAGCCCTACTGCTTGTCTAAGGATTGTTGTTATGGAATGTCAAGCCTCACATACTGGGAAGGTAATTGGATTGTGGGGTTAATTGAATCAAGTGAATCACTACTGATTTCACTGGTTGTTAAGAGGTAGGGCCCGGTCCAGAGACGTGGACACTCTGAGTAGCCTGGAAGGTTAAGCTCCTGCCTCCAGCGCCTCTCTCTGCTTCCTTCCTGTCTCACCATGCCCTGAACACTTTTCCTGTGCCCAGGCCCTTCCACCAGCCCTGCTTCCGTTGCCAGACAGCCACAAACAGACTGCTGTCTGAACTGTGAGCTCAAATAAGCCTTTCCCCTTTTCTTCGGTGGTGTCGGGTATTGCGTCCCAGTGACTAAGCCAGTGACCAACACAACTGTGCTCATCTGAAGCTTCCTTACGTATTATGAAAACTCATCCACAGCTACTGTTTAGAGGCCTTAAATCAACCTAAGATTTTTTTTTTTTTTCCACAGAGGGAAGTTTTACTGCTCGTGTTGTTTAGCTCTCCTGGCACAAATTGGTAATAAAAACATAGCTTAACACTGGGCTGCTTCATTCTTGGGTTGTTTGTTAGGTTTGGTTTTTATTGTTCTTCAGTGCTACAGGTGGAACCCACGGGCCCACTGTTTTGCCCCATTTGTCCCACCTGGCACACCCTGTCACCAGCTGCCCTGCCCCCCGAGCAGGCCTCGGTTATCATCTCAGTGTCCACTGCCGCAGGGGAGGGAGGACACACCCAGAGGAGCTGTCCTGGCCTTCGGTAAACATCAGCTTCTGATGGAGTGCTGCTGTCCAGCCCTCACCCTGCTCAGGATGCCGGGCTGTAGGGCCTCTGTTGCTGAAGGCCCAGCTCACTTCCCGCACAGAGTCTCCAAGGAAAAACGCTGGGGCCCGGGATTCCTTGTGGCTCCTCTGCTGGTGGCACCAGTGCCTGCTGCTCACAGGCCCTGTCTACTCCCATCCCCAAAGGGCCCCAGCACAGCCGTCCCTGCCTCACAGTGCCCCCTGCTAATAAGCAAATGCATGGGCAGCAGTTGCTTGGGTGGGGTGCTGGGGCCAGGCTGGCATAGTAACCATCTTATCTTGTGCAAGGGGACCCCATCAGTAATGTGTCCCTTGCTTTACAAATGACAACACAGTGGAGAAGCTTGGTGACATCACTGGGGCTCAGGTCCAAGCCCAGGCTGGTCTCCCACTGAGGCCCAAGCCCTCTGATCCAGCTCTGCCTCCCTCACAGGGATGAGGCCCTGGCAGGCTGCCGCTGCCGCGTTGGGGCCTCGGGCCTGAGAGCTGTGGGTGACAGGCAGCCTTGTATGGAGACTTATTAAGCTATTTGAAGCCGTCAGGGGAAAACTGCTCTGAGTAAGTATCGGCTGTGCTTGGGAAATACCTGGAGCGGGATTTTATTTCTGCTGGGCATTATTATGGCCATTGATTTGAGAATCTGAAAATTCAATAAAACAAATTAAATCTCCCAAGGAATGAGCACACAGACCACCAAGCAGACTTGCTGTGGGCCGTGGGCTTGGTGGGTGGGAAGGAGACACTGGCCCACATCAAGTGAGGGTGGTGAGCAGGAGAAGGCTGGAGCCCAGCAGGGTGACAGCGTTGTCCCCTGGGGACTCCCTGCCCAGCTCATCAGCCCAGAGCCTGCCCTCCGGGTGCCCAACAGACCTGCAGGATGCAGGGGCAGCAAGAACACAGTGGCAAAACACCTGGCCTGGCCCCTCAGGAAGCTAGCATCATCATACGGGAAGGAGGGGGCTGTGTCTTGGTTAATTCCTCATTGCTGGAACACAATACCAACACCCACAATGTAAAGGAGGAAAGATTTATTTTAGCTCACAGTTTCAGAAGGTTCATTCATAGACAGCTGGCAGTGGTGGAAGTACATGGTGGAGGCCTAGCCAGGGTAAAGCTGCTCATGGAAACTGGAAGCCAAGAGAGCGAAAAAGGGCAGGACTAGCATGTATCCTTCCGGGTCATATCCCCTGATCCACCTCATCCAGCCTGGTCCACCTCTTAACCCCACAGGAAATCAGCAGACTAACTCCATGATTGCAATGCCTTCCAAAACTGAGGCTCTTAGGGGACAGTCCAGATCCAAGCCACAACAGTTGGTATCCAGCTTCCCAGAGACCAGGCTGCCAAACGACAACCTTGATTGAATGTTGGTTTTAAAGAAAAAAAAAAAAGCTATGAACGACCATTGGAAGCTGAATACAGACTGCGTGTTGGAAGAGAGCAAGGAATTCTTGTTAAATTTTAAGTGTGATTTAGAGGAAAGGGCAGATTACTGAGGGTTTGGCCAGTTACTGAGGTTGTGGCCTGGAAAGATGTACTCTTATCCCAGTTCCTTCCCAAACTTTCTGCTTGTCGTGCTGTGAGAAGCTGTTGTCCACTGAACCTTTTCCACCTTTGCTACCTGCCCGTGAGTGGACTAAGACATCCTGAAACTGAGCTAATATAAACCTTTCCTCCCTTAAGTTATGAGTGCCAGGTATTGTGTCCCAGTAATAAAATAATAACTACAACTGTATTGTTATTTTAACTTCTTATGTTTTTGATTTTTAGTAGTAAAAAAAGGAGATATAATTCCTGTTTTCAAGAGACTCATAGTCTAGGAAGCTCCCTACAATGTTCACTTACACAAGGCCCAATGAATTCAGCCTGGGAAATGCACCAGCACATAGCCAGGAGGCCCTGTGGGGCCAGCTGCATTCTAACTCTCGAGCCTCCATCTGCAGAACACAGGAGAACAGCTTCTCGGTGGTTCTTTCATGTCAGTGTAGGCCCCAGGGAGGCAAGGAGACAGTCACTGCCTGGCACTGAGGGGAATACCAAAAGGCAGAGAGGAATCCTTTCACGTAGACTCAGCTCCACCAAGCCCTGGGTGGAAACAGTCCCACCAGGCTTGCGTCCAGCCCCGAGTGACCCAGAGCCCAGCCGAGGTGGGCCAAACCTTCCCCTCAGGGGCCTGAGAGCCAGCAGTCATAGAGTGAGTCTTTGTCCTTGAAACTCTGAAAACGATAAATTCCTCCCGAAATGTCCGCCATTGGCAATAAATTGAGGTGGAAGGGGCAAGGCAGAAGCAGGCTGTGCTCAGGGGTGACGCAAGCCACGCGGGCTCAGGCTGCCCCTGAGGGGAGGCAAACCGTGCCAAGAGACACTAAACATGCAGGTGACGTTTACTTCCAGCGTCAGGAAGCCTCTTCCCATTGTAAAGCCAGGGCACTTCAGCACGCTGGTTTTCACGAGATTGTTTGGATACACACCAAAACACAAACACGACACTTGCAGCTTTCAAGTATTTTACCAAGCATGGCGTAAGCAGGGAGCATCAGCCCACTCCCAGCTTCTTGCTGATGTCCACCTACAAAACAGCGGAGATGGACAGGGCAGAACTCAGGCCCAGGGAGCTGGAGCCAGAGGCGAGGGGAGGCAGGAAGAGCAGATAGGTTGGGGACCCTGAGAACTCCTGGGTATACCCTAAAATCCTCCATTTCACATTTCCACACAGTTGGGTAAAGAGAACTGCGCTAGCCTCCAAATACCTGTGGATACTGTGTTCTGTTGGGAGGTGGGGCCTGGTTGGAAGGAACGAATGTTTGGGGCTTGACCTGGAGGGGCATGTGCTGGCTTCATCCTTCCTTTCTGACTTGGCTGTGTTCTGCCATGACATGAGGAGCTCTCTTTCCAGCTCTGGCCCTGTCCCCCCATTTCCAGCTGTCTGTGAATGGATTGCAACCTTATGATACTGTGAGCAAAATAAATCTTTTCTCCCTAAAGTTGTAGATATCAGGTATTCTGTCCCAGGAATGAGAAAGTAACTAAAACAGTGGCCAAGGTAAGAAGCCCTGATACCTTATATATTTTTTAGTTATCGCAAAAACAATTTTTAAAATTAGATGAGACAAATTGTGGGGAGGGCTTTTGCTTACAGTAGACACAGTGTTGATAAACATAGGGTTACCTGAGCTGAAAAACTATCATTTTTGCAACTTCCGTTGTAAAGATGAATCCAGGCTAGAAGCATGGAGAAGTAATTTTAACAAGGAGTAGGAAATTTCATGGTCTATCACGTCTCCCTTAGATTGTGAATTCATTGCAAGGGGACAGAGCCTATAGAAAATGGGTGCTGCATCTCGGTGTGACCAAAATCACTGACACTACAAGGGGCAGATGGACAGTGCGTCCTCTGCTATGGTTGGTGTCTGGAATGTCCCCCCGAGAGTCTCATATACTTGGATGTTCTGGAATACCAATGGAACTGTCTGCTGTTAAGACGTGGGGCCTGGTTGGAAGGGGCGGAACACTGGGGCTTGGCTCAGAAGGGACAGAGCACGGGATGTGACCTGGAAGGGTATATCCCAGCTCCACCCTTCCTTGCTCATTTGGTTTCCTGCCTGTCATGCCTGAACAGTTTTTGCTCCTGCTGGGCCTCTACTACGTGCTCCACCATTGCCAGTCACCCATGGATGGACTGAAACCTTCAGTAACTGTGAACTCAAATAAACCTTTCCTCCCTTAATTTGTGGATGTCTGGCGTTCTGTCTCTGCAATTTAAAAATAACTGAGTCACCCTCAAAATAAAATGCCCCAAGAAGATAGCAACATCGTTAATGTAGGATTCCAGTCTGAGCTACAGAATCTGAATCCAACCTGGCATGAGAACACTGTATTTTTTAAAATAAAATGTCAACATCATAAAAGACAAAAAGAAAAAAAACAGCTGAGGCCATCTCCCAATTTAAAAGAGACACAGCGATCTGACAACAGAATGCCCATCATGATCCTGGACATCAGCCTACCCTGAAGGAGAAGCAGATCTATAAACAATTGACAAAATTAACATGTGACAGCACAGCAAAGAATTGCATCTCCTTAAAATTCCCTGATGTGGCTAATTATACTATATTTATTGTACTAGTTCATTTTTATTACTATAATGAAATATCTGAGCTGGGTAGCTAGAAACTAGGTTTATTTTGGCTCACAGTTCTTGGTTCTCATCCAAGGTCGAGAGCCTGCTTTATGGCTGTCAAGCTGGTTTTTCATTGCTGGCACAGAATCCATACCTGAAGGGAGGAGAGATTTATTTTAGATCACAGTTTCAAAAGACCTTAGTCTATTCGTGGGCATCTGGCAATGGTGGAAACACACAACAGATGTGAGCTGCTCACAGCATGACAGACAGGAAGCCACGTGAGGGAGGAAAGGCGGAGCTACCCTTCCAGCATCTGTCCCAGTAACCCGCCCTTCTGGGTCAAGCCCCTGTGTTCTACCCCTTCCAACAAGACCCCACCTTTTAACAGCACGTGGTTCCATGGGGAACATTTCAGATCCAAAGTGTAACAATCAGCCCCTGGCCACTCAAAAACCTGTGTCCACATCCTTATGCAATATGCATTTAGGCCTTCCCCAAGAGTTGCCAAAGTCTTAACAATTCGAGCACTGTTAAAAATTCAAGTCCAATGTCTCCTTTGTGACTCAAGGCAAACTCTTAGTTGTGAGTCCATGTGAAAAATCAAAGAAAAGTTAACCACTCTCAATATACAACGGCACAAGGTAAACATTCTCACTCCAAAAGAGAGGAATAGCAGGATTAAACAAGTTCTAAACCCATCAGGGCAAAGGTTAAATGCTGTAGCTCTGTGTCCAGCACTTGGGGTAAACTGGTGAGATGTGATCTCCAACAGGCTTCGACAGATCTGCCTTACGGCATTGCCTCCTGCTGCAGTCTCCATAGCTTCTCCCTTGGGATGGCTCTGCTCACAGCTGGTAGCCTTCCTCAGCAGATCTATGCCTTGGGCATCTCCAAGTTCTGGGTCTCCACTGCAACTTCGGCTTCTACTTCACAACTTCATGCGTTGCCCTGCCAGGGGCACATTTCCTGGCCTCCAAGGCCCTCCTCTGAAATTTGGGTGTTAGCTTCCATAACCCTACAATTCCTGCATTCTGCATGCCTGTCAAACCAGCACAAAGTGGTTTTGAACAATTGCTGCTGAGGCCTCTGGGTGCCTGGATGGCTGAATTCCAGCCAGCTGAACTCTGGCAAACACCTCCCTTTGGCCCTACAGAGAGCCCTGGGGTACTCTTACTACAGCAAAATCTTTTTCCTTTGTGCTCTCCAATTGGCAAAAGGTGGAGCCTTGCTGATTCCTGAGACATCCTCAAGGCATCTTTTCTGTAGTTTTGATTCCAGCCAAGTACTTGGCTTCTGTTTAATACTGTCTTTAACTAGTACATCCTCTACTGCCCCTACTTTGGAGTCATATTGCTTCTAACAAAGCTGCAAACTTTGACATCATTCCCCTCTGTCTTTCCCTCCTACTTCTCGGTGTAGAGCTTGATAAAAGCCACAGAAAGTACCCATGTGACAGTGAGAACATTGGGCTGCTTTGAAATTTCCTCCACCAGATTAAGTAGTCCACTGCCCTTAATCTCAGTTTTGGGCAAAGTCCCAGGATAGGGGCAAAATGCTGACACACTTTTTGTCAGAGGGCAGCACGCATGGTTTCTAGGCCAACTGTTAATAAAGAAGTTCCCACGTGGAACTTCTTGAGTCTGGCCTCCACTCTCCTGTGAGCATTCTGGTCTTCTGAGCTGCGACCAGAGTCTCCCCTCACAGCATTCGGAGGCTTCTCCAACTGGTATCTTCACATCTTCCCAAACTCCTGAAAACCAGTTCCAGAGGCTTCTGAACTGTGCGGTCATCTAAAGTCACAGCAGCAATCCCACTTCTCTGAACCTTTCTGTCTTGGTTACTTTTCTGTCACTGGGACAAAATACTTGACACCCACAATTTAAGGGAAGAAAGATTTATTTTATCCAACCATTTCAGAAGGTCTCAGTCTCTCCTTGGGGAATTGGCCAGGGTCAAAACATGTAGCTGAGGTACAGCCAAAGAGCTGTTCACGGCACGACGGTCAGGAAGCCAAGTGAGGGGCAAGGGCAGAGCAGCCTTTCCTGCTTCTTTCTCACTCACCTGCCCCTTTTGGGTCAAACCCAGCATTCTGCCCCTTCTGACCAGGCCCCACCTCTTAACAGCACCTGGCTGCATAGGTATCTACTACATCTACATCCAAGTATAGAAGGCTTTGGGGGACATTTAAGATCCAAACATAACAGTGGCAAAGATAGAGCATCACATGGCAAGAGACAGAATGCATATGTGTCCTTTGGTCTCTCTCTCCCATTTATTGTACAATCACCAGAACTCAATAAGGGTACTCCACTCTGATGGTCCTAGTCACCTCACAAAGACCTCACCTCTGAACGCTGCAGTTGGATCCAATTTCTGCTCTCTTAACACCTTCCAGAGTGGTTAAATCTCCGCACATGAACCTTTGGGTTACACACTCAAACCAAACCATACTATGCCATTACCAGTTCCCCATGAAGACCGACACCTTCTGAAACAGTGAGACAAAATAAATCTTTCCTTCCTTAAATCATGAATGTCTAGTATGTACAAGAAAGACCTTAATCTTAGTAAAGACATACTGAAGTATTTAAGGATAAAGGCACTTGACATATTCAATTCAATTTGTTCTCAAATGTGTCAGGGGAAAATATACATATATACATATATATAGATATATAGTATGTGTGTGTACATGTGTACATGTGTGTACAAAGGTACATATACACAGTAGTAGGCTGAAGAGTGAGTCCCTCAAAATATCCACATCCAAGTCCCCTGAAGCTGCACATGTTACCTTATGTGAAAATGGGCTTTACAAACAAACTTGCCTTAACAGTCTTGAGGTGGTGAGTTTGCCTGGATCATCCAGCTGTGCACTAAGTGCAGCCACAGCAATCCTTCTAAGAGAAGGGCAGGAGGGTAGAGTGAATAGCAGAGTTGACAACAGAGCAAGTTGTGTGGTGGTGGGAGGAAATGGCTTGGGTTATCTTCCTGTTACTGAAACAGATACCTGAGGTAAATCGGCTTATAAAGAGAAAAGGCTTGTCTTGGTTTGCATAAGTGGTTCCAGTGCATAATCAGTTGGTCCTAATAACTATTATCACTGGGTTCATGGAGGGCCAGTGCATGATGGGAGGACAGCATAACAGAGAAAAATGCTTACCTTGTGGCAAAGAAGTGAAAGAGAGGCAAAGGTAAAGCCTGGGCCCTAGGATAGCCTTGATGAGCCCACAGGAATGACTTCAGACCTCCCACCAGGCCCCACACCCTAAGGGTTCCGTCACTTTTACTGAAAAGTCTGGGACTCAAGCCTTCAACATGTGGGCTTTGGGGGACATTCCACATCCAAAATGCAGCAGGACCTTAGGCCAAGGAGCACAGGTGCCCCTAGAAGCTGGAAAAGGCCAAGAACAGCATTCTGTTCCAGAACATCCAGAGGAGCTGACCCTGCTGACATCACACTTTAGCTTAATGATGCTGATTTCAGTCTTTCAGCCCCCATAATAGTAGAGGAATAAACTTGCTTTGTTATAGTTGTTCTTGTTGTTTTGTTTTTTTGAGACAGAGTCTCACTTTGTAGCCCGGGCTGGTCCTGAACTCACTATGGAGCTCAAGCTGGCCTTGGACTCACCTCAGTCCTCCTGTCTCAGCCTCCCTAGTGCTGGGATTACAGGCCTGCCCAACCACATCCAGCTTGTGTGGTGCTGGGGAGTCAAACTGGGGTACTTAGCGCTTGGCTTGGCGCTTGCTAGGCGCTTGCCAGCGCTTTAACCGCTGAGCCGTTCTTCCAGCCCCAAATTTGTGTTGTTTTAAGCTGCTACTGTATTACAGCAGTCATGGGAAACTAGCACACATACCCGTGTATATGCATGGGCTCTCAGAGGTGGAGTCCTTGCAAGTGGTATATCATGGAGATTTTTTGGTAATACCAGACCGGGTCCCCTGATGCTTTGTAGTAACTTGTCAATGTGATGCACAGTGGTAAAAAAAAAAATATGTGAGTCACACGATGTGCATGTGGCTAGTGAACGCAGAACAAGGCCTTCTTGTTCCAGCCCTCAGACTCTTCACAGTGTCCTTTTCATGGTCACCTTCACGTTTTGATGCTTTCAGTTGGTGATTTTGTCATGTAAAACACCTCCTGAGGGATTGCCAAGCACGGCCTGCGCTGCCAAGTGCGAGAGGGCGGTAACGGGCCTCGGGGACGGAAGGCGCCCCGGCACGCTTATGCAGGAGTTGTAGCGCCCTGGCCCTGCGTTTAATGACAACAAATCAGTGGTACAGACTAAGCAAAGTGACTCTAAGCAGAAACAAGGCTACGGACTGATCCATGGATGAAAATATGGTCACCAGCGGCTCAGAGGCCTGACCGTATGTTTGCCCGGTAATGGTTGTGGTTCTGTACCGGCAGACTATTTAGTGGTCACTGAGTAGTTATGGAACATAGCCACCACGAGTAAAGAGAAGAGAGTATACGTACACTGAGAGAAAGGGTGGGAGGGACGTATTCTTAGTATTATTCTTGCAACTTTTAAGTAAAGTCCTGGGAATGCACCCGATGTGTCCTAGCAGATCAGTGTGCCAGTGCATCACACTTTATCAGTGGGGACCCAGTATGAGGAAAAGGGCCTGTAGTAACACCAGGTAGGTTGACGGGGGCATGCAGGAAAAGGCAAAGTGGCTTCTGTGATGGTCGTATTGTGGGCAGGGGAGGAGTGGCCCACTGGCTGCCCAGAGCCGTGTCTCTGCCAAACATGGCAATGACAGAGAGAGGGAGGAGTAGTTCAGGGGTCTCTTTTCATAATTCCCTGAGGCAGAAGAGGTATACAGACAGATCAGGAAGAACCAGTGCACCCTCCTTCTGACTTACCAGTCAGTCACCCAGCCAGAAATCTGTCCCCAACCTCACACCCGATCCCAGCTCATCCATCCGTCTCCTTTTCCCCTCATGCAGCTGCCTGAGTGACACTTTAGTAGGCTGTTTCATTTCAGATAGAACATAGGCACAAAGGAATTCTTTGTTCCCACCCAGACCTGGCTGTCTTCCAGCTTTCAGCATTGATGTAATAGAACCACCGTCCAACCAGTTGCCTGTTGTTGAAAGTTTGCGTTGACTGTCTGACTTCTGTTTTGTTGTTTTGGTTTTGTTGTTTTGCATTATCTTGTTTCTGATAAAATTCGCTTATGATAACATGTCCAAAACTTAAATACTAAATTTCAGTTCTTTCACACACACACACACACACACACACACACACAGACCCACACACACCTGAATAACCAACACTTCAGGATAGAGAATATTTCCATCACCTCAGGAATTTTCCTTGTCTCACTTCTAGTGCATTGTTTGATTTTTTCCCAATTATAAAACAGGTTTGTGTTCCTGGGATAAATCTCTCTTAATGGTAATTACTATCTTTTTGCACACTCCTGAGTTGGATTTGCTTACATTTAGTGAAAGACTGGGGTAGGCTGAATAATGGCCCCCAAAATACCCACAGTCCTAGTCCCTGGACACCAGTGAGTGTCGCCTTCCATAACCAGAGGGACTTCGAAGATGTGATTTGGTCTCCACGATGGAGAGGTGATCTGCGTTTATCAGGGAGGCCAATGGACATTCGACTACCAAGAAGCCATGTGAGGACGGAAGCGATATGGCTGACTGAGCAGTTTGAAGATGGAGAAGAACAAAGATGGCGACCCTAGAAGCTGCTTAAGGAGAAGAAACTAATTCTCCCCCTCAGCCACTGTGGGGAGTTTTGCTTCTTCTCATACCTGGTGGAGATGATTTCCAACTTCTGTTTCCTTGAATTCTTAAGAGAATGATTTTTTTCTTTTTGAGATAGGGTCAGGCTCTGTAGTCCAGGCTGGTCCTGAACTCACTACATAGCCCAGGCTGGCCTCAAGCTCATGGCAATCCTCCTGCCTCAGCATCTCGAGTGTTGGGATTATAAACATGTGCCACCATGTCCAGCTATTATATAGTACTGGGAGATTGAACCTAGGGCCTTGCACTTCCTAGGTAAGTGCTCTGATCACCACGCTGGGCCTCCAGCCCCTGAAATGGTATTTTTAAGCCACCAAGATTATAGTAATTCATGAAGGCAGCCATGGGTGATGAACACAGGGATTTCTGTGTCTAATTTCATAAGGAACACAGTTCTGTCATTATATTTTTGTGTTAAAGTGGAGGATTTTATAGTTGGGCTATTCTGGATTCACAGAAGAAGTATTTCTGGTTCCTCTATTTTCTGAGTTTGTGTCAAATTAGGGTTGTTTCTCCATTTGTTTGACATTCACTAAGAAAATCACCTCGGTCTGACATTTTCTTTGTGGAAAGATTTTTAAATTGTAACAGTGTCTTAGTCACTTCCTCATTGTGTCAGGGACGTAATCCCCGACACCAACAACTTAAGGGACGAAAGGTTTACCTTTGTTCACAGTTTCAGAAGGTCTCTGTCCACTCATGGGTGGCTGACAATGCAGACGGGTCTGGCAAAGGTCCTTGCTGAAGAAAAGCTGTTCATCCCATGATAGACAGGAAACAGAGTGAGAGAAGAGGGACAGAGCTAGCACATTCACTTCCTGGTCCTGTCCCACCCATCCACCGCTCCACCCCTTCTCATGAGGCTCCGCCTCTTCACAGCACAGGAAATCAGTGGATTGACTACCAGGACTGAGTCACCTTCCAAGCAGTAGGATTTTGGGGACATTCCAGATCTAAACCATGACAAGACCATAACCAAGTTTGCCGATAGATATAGAACTATTCATATTTTTCATTTCTTAGAAAATTAAGTTTGGGTCAGGCATGTTTGTTAGGTAGTTTGTCCATTTCACGTAAATCATCAATTCATTGGCATGAAGTCCACACTGCTTCTCTAGGGTTGCTTTATACTCTGCCCCTAGGAGATGAATTTTCAGTGGATTGATCTGCAGCCAGTTACAGACCATTTTTCTCCAGGACGTCTCTTGCCACTCTAATAACTGGATTGCTTGCTTTCCGTTTTGCTCAGAGGCTGCTGTGGTGGGAAGCACCAGTCCTGCCCTGTCCTTGAAGCTGCCCTGGTGCACGGGTACAGTCAGGCTTGCTGGGGGACAGTTCCAGGGACATTGGTATGTGATAACTTTCTTGAGTTTTATGTTTTGCCACTTTTAGGGTGACTTAGAGAGTGTGTCCTTGGCTAACTCTTTAAGTTAGGGTAATTCCTGAAACCCTTGCACGTTACGAGTTCTCTGTATTCCTGGGACACGATCTCTAGACGTGACATCTGAGGCTGCATACAAACCTTCTTCAGATCACTTCCCTACACCGCTGTTGCTTTCTGGCTTTTTCAGTGGCAGAAGAGCACCCTGACATGAGCCCAGTTTGTGTTCCGTGAGATGGAGCTCTTGATTGGTCCACCTACATGTTTAAGGATGTTTTTCTACATCCTGGATCCCAAAAGATCTGTAGCATGTACGTATGTATGAATACCTTTATTCACTGGTTTTTGCTGCACTTCTTCTGTTTCTTCTTCTTCTTCTTCTGTGCTTCTAGAGACTGAACCCGGGGACATACTATCTCTGAGATTCATCTCCATCCCTTTTTTACTTTTTAGACAGAATCTTGCTGAGTTTCCCAGCCTAAGCCTAAACTGTTCATCCTCCTACCTCATCCTCCGGAGCTGCTGGGTTACAGGTGTGCACCACCACACTCAGCTAGATGGCCCTTTTTGATCCGCATACACAGTCCTTTAGCTGAAACCCCTGCCTTTTTTCTTTAAATATGCTTGTTTGTTTCTTCTACACTGTTTTATGCATTGAATAACTACCAACTGAGAACCACACAGTGTGCCATAGTAATGAGCTAGCTATAGTTAGATTCACAGGAGAAGTGATCAACAAGCAAGTGAACCCAGTGGAGCAGACTGTGGGCAGTGCCGCAGCTGTGAGGACAGCGGAGCAGCAGAAAGGGCTGGGTGCGGCGGGCAGGGCCTACCTGCCCTGGTGTGGACAGCATCTCAGAACAAGGGAATCATCTAGTCCAGTTGCTCCTGGTGGGACTGGATCTGCGATCTGCCCTAAGTAGACAATACATATTAATTCTCATCATGGGCATAAGCCTTTTCCTCAGCAATCTCAGAGCACGTGGCATGTGTGTTTCCCTGTCATAACTCAACTTGTCGCTGTCCCTTGTACACTTTCTTCGCTGCCTCTGGTGGGGATCTTCCTTCCTCTCTTGTGCATGAGTCCCTCAGAGCTCGCCTTGCTGACTTTGGGCTTCCCTTCCCTCTGCTCCGGGCCCCCCCTTCCTGTTCTCTCATCTGCCAAACAGTTTCCTGAGCTTTGCCCTACCTTGCATGGAATCGGTTTCAGGAGCCCCTTTCCTCTGGGCGCTGAGGACCTTGCTCTTCTCTTATTCCGCAGTACTCTTCCAGAGGTCCCACCAGGAAGCTCGCTTGTCTCAGCCTGTCCTTGGATGGTGGTCATAAGAACTATTGGGTGGGATGGTGGTGCAGGGCCACCCCTACCCAGGATGACCAACCTGGGATGCCATTTGAGGGACAAGTGCCCAGTCCAATCCCCAGATCCATGTGCTCCAGGGCAGATCCTCCTCTGTGTGAGGCCACTGGCTCCTAGTCACTGCCTGCGGCTCAGTCACACCCAACAGACAGAGAGAGCGCTTGCAACTACCTGCCTCCCAGCAGGCACTGCGCCACAATACTTCTGTCCCTGTAACCAGTGCTTGACTGAGGCAAGAGAATTAGGCAGGGCAGAGAATGCCACAGACTTGGAGCTATTCTGCCTTAAAGTGTCTCTTCCAGAGCTCCCAGGAGTCCCGCAGCTGGTGAGGTTATTTATGTTAACCTCCCATTTAGAAATTAAGCTCCGATGTGGAAATTAAGGATTGTAATTTAGCATTAACCCAGATGTCAAGATGAAATGAGACACACTGTGGGGGAAATTGAATTCCATATTGCCGAAGACCCGTTTTATTTATAATAACCAGCCACTCACATTGTGCCGATATTGATGGATCATATGTTTAAAATTTTGATAGCTCATTCATTTCTATAATTACATTTATTTCAAATTAAATAAGTCTCGCACACCCTTGATATACAAAGAGACAAAATTAATTTGTGGATCAAAATGAACCTGCCATTCATTCCCCCAGAACTGTCCTTTCTCTAAGCCTTTGGAGGGTGGCACTCTGCCACTCCAGAAAGGATGGCTTGCATCTGCCCAGGACCCACTTTTAACTTGGAAGGAGCTTCACCCTTGATCCTAGAGCAGAGGGCCTCAACCACCAGGCTGGGTGTCAGTGAAGGGTCCATGGCCTTGGAAGGACTGGGCGGCTGGGACAGAGGAGCAAACCACCACAGTGCGTTCCTATCAAGTTCTAAGGCCAATGCTGATCTAGCAGGGGTGGAGCCAACTAAACCTGTCCCTGGTGTCAAAAAGGTTGGGGGCCACTTCCCTAGAGGGAAGTGTCATTGCAAAAGGACCAAGGAGGGACACACACATGGGCAGACTCAGAGATGGGCAGGTGGCTCTTACCAACAGGCCTGCTTTGCCCAGAAAACGACAAGTGCAAGCACTAGGACAGTGGTCAGGGTCCTGGTGAGCAGTGGCACTGTGCCCAATCTGCTGCCCATTGTAGGCAGCTCAGGAAATACTCACCTGTTGCCCTTTCTGAAAAGGTGGCAAAAATGCCCATTGTTTGCCTAGGAAATGCTGCTCCAAAGGCTCTTGTTTGAAAGGTGATTCAACCTTAGAGGTTAATGCATTGATATCCTGGGCTGCTACAAGGTGGGGCCTGGTCAGAATGGCGAATCATTGTGGATTGACCTGCAAAGGTATACAGTAGTGCCACCCCTTCCCCTCACTCTGCTTCCTGTCTTGTGATGCCGTGAGCAGCTTTTCTCTGGCTAGGCCTTCACCATGCCCTCCTGCCATTACAACTATCCAAGACTGACCTGGAAACTTGAGCTATTAGTAAACCTTTTCCTTAGTTGTAGGTGTAAGCTATTGCGCATCAGTATCGAGAAAGTGGCTGAGACAATGACTTCTTCCTGCCCCACCACCACCACAGCTGTGGCCAGGGCCATGTCTCTTGACCACCCCAAGCTTGTCTGGGAATATAATCAGACAAACATGGTGATCAGTTGGCCATGGGGACACTGAGCAGCTGGGCCACATGGGTGATGCTGACCAGGTTGAAAGACCCCCCCTCATGGTCAGCCAGAACTGGCACTATGCCCACTCTGAGGAGTTTGGTCCGTGGAGAGAAAATGGTGCCAGCAGAGCCCCACAGAGGTGGAGAGCAGAGGATCCACGCTAGAGACAGGAGGTGGCGTGTGCCCTCTACTCTGGGCATGCTCCCTACACTTCAGGGATTATTGATTTCCTGTCCTAGAAGTCTGAGTTTGCATTTACTCAGTAGATCCTCTTGCAAGCCAGAAGACTGTGGTATCCAGGTCAGGAGAAGCATGATCCTCAGAAGAAGGTGGCAGGGTGGCAGGTGACATCTAGGCCTCAGAAGGTTCAGACTGTCTCGGGATATTGTTGGGGGACAAAGTTGGAACCCACATCCAGTGGCCAAGGCAGCATTGGCCATGGTTAGGGCATGGCACATCTTGGCCCTATACAGCCCCAAGTTACATGATCACTGAGAAATGGAAATACTCTACCCCAACCCAGAGCATGTGTTGCAAGCCCTCCCCCTCCTCTAACTACTGTGGTTGAAGGTGGTGGAGGTCAAAGGTCATCTGAACAAAATTTTAAAGTATGGTGTAAGAAGTCCCTGATTTCACTCAGTTTACTTATGAGTGACTCAGACCCATTCTGTTTCTGTGTCAAACAGAATAAATGCTCAACATCAGAAATTAAGTTGAATGGTCTCAAACAAAGCTTTGTTTAATGAATTTGAGTGGGTAAAACCCAGAGTTTCATCCTCAGAACATGCACTGCATAGGTGCCAGGAGGGTGAGGAGGGGCTCCACCACACGTGGAAACCCTACTGAACACAGAACACCTCAAGGGTCATTGTGCCTGCTTCTCAGAGCTGGAGGGCTGGCACTGCCACAGCCTCCTCAGGGGACCCAATGCCAACAGTCACAAGGGCCACTGTCAGCTCTGCCTTGGTCTTTATTACTGCTGTGGATCAGCCCCAGGACGGATGGCCCTGTGTCTGGATCACAAAGAAGATGGAGGCTTCTCTCTCTCTCTCTCTTGTACTAGACATTGACCTCAGAGCTTTTGTACATCCCTAGGTCTTTTAAAAAATATTTTAATTTTGAAACAAGTTCTCTGTAAGTCACTAAGTTGCCCAGGCTGGGCTCAAACTTGCCATCCTTCTGTCTCAGCCTCTCAGAGTGCAAGGATTATAGAACTGTACCAACAGGCCCTGCTTTTAAATTTTAAATTTTTTTTAACTAATATCTTATGTTGATGGATACAAAGTAATTGTACATATCTGTGAGGTACATTGTGGCACTTTGATCCCCATATGTACCGCCTCAGAGACTTAGCATTCCTTTGTGTTGGAAATATTCAAAAGCTCTTTCAGCTATTTTAAAAGTCAGTTAATTGTTGTCAACCGTAGTTCTCCCCTGTGTCACAGAACCTTGCAGGTTCTTCCTCCTGTCCAGCTGCATCCTGACCCATGAGCCATCCCTCCCCGGTGCCAGTTCCCACCCACTCTTCTAGTCTCTTCTTCTCTGAGATCCTCTTTAGTTCCCACATACAAGTGAGAAAACCCAGTGTTTGTCTCTCTGAGCCTGACGTAACGTCTTCCAGTTCCATTCCTATTACCGCAAATGGCAGCATTTCACTTTGTGTGGTTGAATACTGTTCCATTGTTTGCACGGACCACGTCTTTTTCATCCATTCATCCACCGATGGCCAGGTACGTAGATCCAATGTCTTGGTTGTTTTAAATGGTGCTGCGACAGACATAAGAGGGCAGATGTCTCTTCCGCATACTGATTTGATTTCCTTCGGATGTATACTCAATAGTAGACTTGCTGGGCTGTGTGGTAGATCTAGTTCTAGGCTGTTGAGAAAGCTCCACACTCTTCTCCTCAGTGGCTGTACTAATTCCATCCCCACTGACAAAGTGTGAGTTCCCCTTGCTCCAAACCCTTGCCCCCACCACCCCTTGTGGCTTTCTATCTTCTTGATAGTAGCCATGCTTGCTGGGGTGGGATGGTTTGTGACTGTGGTTTTTGATTCCCATTTCTCTGCTGAGTAGTGATACTGAACATCTTTTCATGTACTTACTGGTTATTTGTATGTTCTCTTCTGAAAATGTCTGTAGAACAGAGGTGAAAAACTTCCAAAGCGCTAATCTTCTTTTTATTTATTTTTGTTTATTTTTGGCAGTGTTAGGGATTAAACCTAGGGCCTTGCACATGCTAGGCAAGCATTCTGCACTGAGCATACACCCAGCCCAGCAACTCTGTGTGTGTGTGTGTGTGTGTTGCTGGGAATTGAGCCCAGGGCTGTCACACTCAGCTGCATCCCTAGCCCATTTTTGTTTTTAATTTAGAGGCAGGGTCTCACTAAGTCACTGTGTTGCCTAGGCTGAGCTGAAACTCATGACCTACCAGCCTCAGCCCCCCACAGTGCTAGAGTTACAGGCCTGTACCACTGGGCAGGGTCCGATGAGTTTTTCTATAGAGCTCCTGTTGTTTGTGTGGTTCTAAAATGAGGGGGGATAAAATCCAAGGCCAGACCCTGGGGATTTTCAGTTACAAACATGAAAAAGTTAAAACAACCCCTGACCCTGAGTTGCAGCAAGAATGAGCCCCTTGGGGCAACCCATCTTCCCCAATTAGCCTCTGCAATCTGCACAGCAATCCAGATACTGGAATTATTATCCTGATTTTGCAGGTGATGAACCACGTTCCAGGGCATAATTAGCCTGCCCAAGGTTATGCTGTTAATAAGCAGCTGAATCGAAATGAAACCCTGTCTGTCATGCCCTTCCCAGCTTCTTAGTATGACTTTTTGCAGAGAAAAAACTTTTCAATCTCTTGGCTACACTCTGTGGACTCACAGAGATTTCTATGTACAAACCAGCTCAGATAACGCCTTCCAGGTCACGCAAGCACTCTGTGGCTTTGCGTATTTTGCTCCACACCTGGAATTCATGCTGCTCCCTTCCTTTTCCAAACGTCTCTTGTTCTTGGTACCATATAAATATTTCACACTGCTTGGGCCTGCACAAAGCAGAGAAGAGCCTCCTTCATGTGTTCTGTGACGGGCTCTGGGTCTCTGCAGATGGAGCACTGGGGACTTCTCCCTGGTGCATACTGCCTGCTGAAGCAATCTGGGCTGGTGACTGATCTGGGCCTCTGCCCTGTCTACAGGGACGAGGTAGCTTTGCATTTACCCATCAGGACAGACGGCAGCTTTTTGGCCATTACTCAGAGATGCCATTTAAAATTCAAAACTTACTGATGACTGCACACATTGTAGACCCCTAGTGAGTACTGCTTATGAATTCAGGATGGAGAGTCCCTGTAGGGTCCAGGATGTATTGCCCACAGGGGTTTGAGGCAGAGGGCCCAGCGCCCCTGGGAGATGTTGGGCTGACTTGCCCTTTCCCTGAACACCATTCTGATCAAGGGGGCTATTGTCCAGGGTGCAGACCCAACCAGGGTCCTGGGCACTAGGAGGAAAGAGGAGAGAGACAGCAGGCCAGGGGACTATGAGGCCCAGGGTTTCTTTGGTCACCTAGACTTGGGGTTTTAGATGACTGTACAGTGCAACAAGTCTGTTGTTTCCAATAATGAAACAATAAAAGGCCCCCTTGGCTTCTAAGGCATCAACTACTTAATGTACTAAAAGTTGTACCCCACAAGAGTTGGGCAGTCCAACAACCCACAGTGAGCAGAAGAGGAGATCTGGTCCATAGTAGAGCAGGGGGATCCTGAGGGCATGGCCCCAGCTGTGTCAGTGTGGCCTCTGCCACAGTCATGTAGCCTTGTCATGAACAGTTCGGCACTTGCCTTATAAAGCTTCTCTCTAAAGACAGTACTTTGGAAAACACACATCCATTGGGCTACATTCAGCTCTGACTAAGTGTAAGGCCAGCTCCAGCAGGCTGAGACTTCTGGATAAGATGCATGAAGCTCTGGGGGAGAATCCTTCCCTGCCTCTCTCTTGGCTTCTGGTGGCTTCTGACTATCCTTCGCTTCTATCACGTGGCCATCTTTGTCTCCCTGTCTCTTGAAGGAATAGCAGTCACTGGGTACCGGCCTGCCCTAACTCAGTCTGACCTCATTTTGAGGGGAAGCTACTGAGGATCCAGCCAAGGTCCTTCACACAAAGATACATCTTCAACCCATATTTTTATGTTTTGATATTTGAGACAGGGTTTCACTAATTTGCTAAGTTACTCATTCTGGACTCAAACTAGTGTCCACCCTGAATCACCCTGCTCGAGTGCTAGAATTCCAGGCCTGTGCCACAGGGCCCAGCCAAACCTATTTCTTAAGGTCTTTTGTCAGTTTGGGCTGTTACAGTAAAATACTACTGACTGAGTGCTGGGTGGCTTAAATACACTCAATTCTCACAGTTTTGGAGGCTGGAAGTCTGAAATCAGGCTACCATGGTGGTTGGGGTCATGGTGGAGGCCCTCCTCCTGGGTAGTAGAGACTTATCTATTCACAGGGCCAATAGAAAATAAAACCTGTTTATTATATCTCTTCATATAAGGGCATTAACCCCATCAGGAAGGCTCCCTGCCCATGACTTAATCGCATCCCAAAGATTCCACCTCCTAACACCTTGATTCTGCAGAATTAGGGTTTCAACATGTGAAGTTGGGGTGACAAAAGCATACACAATGAGGTCATAATTTGGGGTTCCAGTGGACATGAGTTTTGAGGGACACTATTCACCTGTATGAATTGACTCCCCTTTCAGGTATAGGATGGCTGCAATGGCAAATGTGGATACTGGTCTTGGTCGACATGTGGGTCTCTTCCCTGGTTTTTGAACAAAACCTCTAGCTGGATATGGTAAGGTTCTGCTCAGATGCAGCTGGGTCCTTTCTACTGGTTCTGTGCACCTTTGCTCAGAACCGCCTGTACCTAATGCTGTTTCTAGAAGACTGTCCTGTAAAGCCAGCTGTTTTCTGTAGCTACCCCGTTGTTCCCTCGCTCCCTCCGCTCCCTCCGGGGTTTGCCCTGGGAGCAGCACCTCCTTAAAAGGGCATTTGAATGGGTAGCTTTGTTTGGGTCTACATCTGATAGCCAGATTTTAGGAAAACAAAGATAACAACAGTAGTGAAAATAATAAATAAAAAGAACTAAAGGCCCAGTTAAATTTCATATAAACAACAAATAACTCTTAGCATAAGCATGTCCTAAATGTTGCATGGCAAATACTTGGTTTATTTTTGCAATCCTGAGGTTTAAGACCAGTGCCTTCCACTGAACTTCATACACAGCCCATTTTTATATTTTGACTTTACGACAAGATTCTCACTGAGTTGCTAAATTGCCAGGCTAAAATCTAACATGTGATCCTCCTGCCCAGCCTCCCTGAGTGCTGGGATTTCGGGCCTGTGCCGGTGGGCCTGGCTGTGGTACACACTCATACTGAAAATTACTTGGCATTTTTGTGAAACTTAAATTTAATTGAGCATCTGGGTTTTTGCTGCTGTTGTTTCGGCAACCCTATGACTGGGGAACCAAACTTAAAGTAAACTTTTCTCCAATGGGCCGGGCTTAGAGATCTACCTTGTCCTTGTGCACAGTCACATAGCAGGTGGGAGAAGACAGCAAAGATTTACTTAAACCAATCAGGGGCCATATCCTGGTTCTGACGGTGACATCAGGTGTAGCCAAACTTTAGAATTGGTTGCTTTGCTTGGTGAGGGTAGCATGGGTGCTTGGGAGGCAACCACATCACTTACTACTAAATATAACTAATTACAGTGGCATCTCATGAGTCTTGGTAGTTGTGGTCTATGATGTCCTGGTGAGCACTGAATTAGTGGTTTCTGAGCCATTGCCCCAGGGAAAGTGCAGAGTTAGTTTCTTTGGAAGCTATGGTCCCATTTTTGTCAACCAATCAACGCATAACCTTGTTGAGTGTTTCTGTTTAAAGAGGTCATACACACACACAAAGTCACTGACATTAAACTTGGCCAATAGCACTCATCTCATTCCTGAAGAACATTTATGAACATTTGTCTAACACATGAATGTTCCCTACAAGGCACATCCCAGTCTTCTTCTACTTAGGAACACTAGTCTGCACTATGGCGCTAAATTTGGCATTCATTCTAAATAGTAAAATCACCAATAAAAAAAAAGATGTGGAAAATGTGGCATATAGGAACTGTGAGAAGGACCCCAATTTACAGTGTGAGAGCTTGAATAAGAAGGAAGGGACATCTCATTGTTCAGGCTCCTCTGGGAACTTGCACATCAGGGGACTCAAATTTCTCCCACAGTGCATGCATGTTTGCTAGTGCCCCTAAGGGCCGTGTGAGCACTGATTTGAAGGTTGCAAGGAAACTTTAGCAAGTAGTTGACTTCACAAGTACAGGATCTGCAAATAATAATGACCTGTAAAACTCAGCTCATAACTGTATTTGCAGAGCTGCTGGGGGCTGCTTCAAGTATACTCAAATTACATTTACATTTCAGAGAATCCCTTGCTACAAAAATACAGGAGCGAGCTAGACAAACAGAGAACTTAGACAAACAGGCACTGGGAGGGAGCGCTGTTTGCACAGCTATCAACATGTGACCTTTCCTTGCTGTGGAACTACTGCAACTAGCTATGTGGTTACGGTTTTCACACAGATGACCTAGCCCAGGGCGCCATATTTGCCTGGCTATTTAGTAGCTGTATAATCTGAAATTCCTGAACGCAGCCCTTGAGAATCCAGAATCTGCAAACAGAGCACTTGCTCTTTAAAGAAACACAGCATGGGAGGGAAAGCTGGGCCCTGCCACTTCACAAGTTGCTGCTACTGTTTGCACAGCCACCTGCTACGGCTCTTCTCACACATCCCAGCCCTGCGCTAGGCAAGATTGTTTGGCCAAGGGTCTTTAAGTGTTTGGAAGGGATCATCTACCAAAGCCTTCATTTATCTCTTGAAAAGATACCGATCTCTTGAACAGATTGACTATTTGCCCCAAACAATCAAAACATCAAAAGTTGCTGTTGGCTGGAGCTGGCAGCCTGCTCTCAGGAGACCTCTGGTCAGCCATTGGTCTATTTTCCCAGGCACCAGAAGGATAGCATGGCAGAATCGTGGTGGCAGGACCCGATGTTGTCACGACAAGCTTCCTCATAGCGTGTTCGTCACTTCTCCTTATCCTGCCTGCCTGCCTACCCCTGGATTCCAGCCCCCGCAACTGGTTGAATCCATTTCTTATAGCAAAACCATACATATTTAAATGGTTCTGCATATCTGGTCAGCCTGAGAGATAACCCAACGGAAGGTCTGCCTTCCCCTACAGATTCTGCTGTGCTTATGATCCCAGAGTTTGCCTTGGTCCTAAAGAGAACTACAGGTGGGGGATGGCTCTCTGGCACAAGGCTCAACAAAGGCCAGGACAGTGGTTCTCAAAGTGTGGTCCGAAGCCCACACCGCTGGATCATGTGGGAACTTAAACATGGACACTGTCAGCCCCTTCTCAGAGATTCTGTGCCTGCCTCGTCTACATGCACATTCAGAGCTGTTGTTCCTGGGGCTCTAGGGGACTTGCCCTCTGCTGACTTCTGTCCAGGGTTTGAGGGAGGAATTGCACTGAGTCAACATGAGATGTACCTGCAAGGCTGGCCAGGTCAGAGGCATACCTGGGCTCTCCTTCCCATGTGGTCTCTTGTCCTTAGAGACACAGAAGGTCCCCTAGCTCAGGCTCCAGGCTCTGCCAGCCTCTTTTGCATTCACCTTGGAGCCAGCTCTCCAGCCATACTGCTCTCATGGTGGCTCCTGGTACCCTGAGCTCCTTTATCCACAGCCCTCTGCATGGCCGTCCCTCCAGCTGAGGCTCCAACCCACTTTCACCAGAGGATGCTGCTCATTCACTTCAGGCCTAATACCCCTTTGTTGTGGTTTGGCTCCGGAGTGTCCCCTAAAAGTCTCATGTATTTAAATGTTAATGGGTCGTTGATGGAACCATGTGCTGTTGGTAGATTGGGGCCTAGTCTGGAGGGATGGATTACAGTTAAGTTAGGATTAAAGGCGTGTAAGTTAGGATTAACGGTGTGTAGTGGCCACACCTTCCACACCTGGATGCAGGAGGGGCTAATCATTGGGTGGAGACCTGGAAGGATATATAAGCTGCATCCTGCCTTACTTGAGGACTGGGACTGGGACTTGGACTAGTCTGAACTAGTCTCAACTTGCCTTTCTATTTGTGATGTCATGAGAAGCTGCCTCCACCTCTGCCTCTGCCATGTACTTCCATTGCTGCCGGCTGCCCCTGAATGGACTGTGACCGTCTGAAACTGTGAGCTAAAACAAACCTTTCCTCCCCTAAATTTGTGGGTGTCAGGTATTGAGACACAGCAACGAAAAAGTAACTTAGACACCCTTCCTCTGGCTGTCCTCTGTCATAGGTTCTCACAGCAGCCTAAGCATTGTCATAGCATTTACCACAGGTTAGAATTCTACACCCACTACACATTTCCATGTGGATGTGTGTACAGTCAGCCTTCTGTACCCAGACGTTCTACATCTTCAGATTCAACCAACCATGGATAGAAAATATTTGGAAAAAATGTGCCCATATCGAACATGGTACAGATTCTCCCTACTCTCCAAATAATACAATATAAGAATTACTTACATAGTATTTACATCGTATCAGGCACTCTAAATAATCTGAAGATTATTTATTTGAAGCATATGGAAGGATATACACAGTTATAAGCAAATATTGCGCAATTTCATTTCAAGGACTTGAGTATCTGTGGATTTGGGATCTGCAGGGAGCCCCAGAACCAACTCACCAAAGACAAGAAGGGACAAATGTATATTCACAGCCGTCACCTCCAACAACTCTAACTGTGAGGACAGAGATTGTACCCATCAGCTGGCCACGTGTCCAAGTGCCCAGCACAGCCCCTCACACCAACAGAGGCATTGGTACAAGCTCATCAAATGAGTGAACTTTTCAGATGAATCACTCAACATCTCTGAGATTCCGGTTTGTTCTGGAAGGAAACATGACCCATGATCTCCCACCTGGTAGCACTGCTCTGAGACAGGACAGCCCCTGGGCCCAGGTGGGGCCTGCCAAGAGAGGTCCAAGGCGACAGCAGCTACTGCCAGCAGCGGTTACCAGCACATCTCCAGACATATTGGAGGTGCCCTCCCCTTTGTGCCCACCTCCCAGTTCTTGATAGGGTCCATTTGCCCATTTGTCTCCACCTTCTTTACAAATGTCTCCTGCACACAGGATCTGTCCTGCCCCTTACTCATTTCTTTACTACCACCACCAGACATGGACTGCCACAGAAGAGACCTTCCGTTTCTTGGATCTGCAGAAATAGGCCTGGGACAAGGACCCCTGAGCAGAGCACTTACTGCAGAGATGCTCCCAGGAGAAACTTCTGGGGATCTGGACAAGAAAGGACCAAAAAGGAGGAGGCCAGGCCAGGCCTCTCGGAGGTCTCTGGAGAGTACGTTACACCTTGGCTTTGCCCTACTTGCAGGCAAGCCTTTCACGTGTCAGCACTGTGGCCCCAGATTCTCTGCGCCTGGGCGGGCAGGCATGTAGCCTGAGAAGAGCTGGTAGGTGCTGAGGGTAAATGCATGGGAGAGAGGACACCACAATGGTCACAAGGGTCCCAGGCCAAGGATCACCTCACCCACAATGCTTAGCGAAGTTTCTTCAGCGTTGTTTCTGAATTCAGGCGGGATCTTCCGTAACAGCGAGGACACAGTCCATTTCCGCCAGTGTGGGTGGCAGCCAGGAGACCTGAAGCCCTCACAGCCTTCCATGGGGAGATGGGCCACCTCCCTCCCCCCTCCCCCGGCTCCTGGAGGTAGAATTGGCTTCTTGTGGCTTCCCAACCCCTGGCATGAGAGTAAGCAGCAGCCCAGCTGTCCCCCTGCTGCCTGGGAAGGAGAAAGCTTCGGGGACCCTCCAGTCCATGAGTGTAGAACAACCAGATGGAGAGTTCTGACTTGGCCAGTGAATACGAGCAGCAGGAAAATCCCACATTGGCTCCAGAACAACCAATCTCTGTTCCCAGGTCTCCAGGAAGGCAGGGGAAAAATGTATCCCACGTGAAGGAAAGTTGAAGTGTGCCCAAAAGTTCATCAATACTTTTCTGTCCCCCTCTGCCAGGTTGGCCGCTGAAGTTGCTAGAACATGCCTGCCCCCTCCCTTTAAGCGGGATAATTTGATCCGGGCAATAATTATCATAAATATTCATGGTTTGCCTTAACATTAGGATAACATCTGCTTCCAAACATCTGCAATCTGTTTTCAATGCTCCAGTAAAATGTAAATTAGCTATAACTAATACAATAAAGCACTAATGGGGGTAATGATAATGAGAGAAGCCCATCAGGGCTGCGGCCCAGCCGAGCTCCAGGGGCTGGGTTTCCGGAGTTCTCCAGAGCTTTTCCTTCCCTGCCACCTCGGCTTGCCCCATATGAAAGGGTCTTTGTCTTTGCAAGGTCTCTCTGGCCTCTGCTTTGTGGGCACCCCACTGGTCAGAGCCCCCTTCATGCCTCTGTCTCCTCCGGAGAATCCACACCAACCCTCCAGAGGGAAAGTCCACCTGGGCAGGTCCCATGTGTGGAACCTTCCAGGCCTCGGGGCACAATCCTGTCCTTAACTCACGTGTCCTTTATGACTCAGTTGCAGGCACCACACAGAGAATGCCCGCCACAGAGTGAGTGAGCCCAGGACACACTGGCAGAGGAGACAGACAAACGCTGCACCAACAGAGGAAAGGCAATATTCGGGGATTATGTCAGAAGAGTCCCCTCTCAGAGCCGTCATTCAAGGCAAATTAAAACGACGACAGTGGTGGGATGTGGTCACTGAGCGTCTGCCTGGCACCTGTGGGACCCTGGGGTCCATCCTAGCACAAAACAACACACACACACAAAGATGGCCAAGGAGGACTGAGTAATTGCTTACTGACAAGTAATACTATAATTCTATGTTTTTAGAAACACAATAGCTGAGTTTCAAAAATGATTTGCACCACTCTTGTTAAAATATATATATATATATGAACAAAAATACAGATGCACACTAAATTATTTTACCTTTGAGATACAAAATAAATAATTTTATTATTAGAATGCACTACACAGAATAGGCATTGCTTTTATTTCAAAACCGCACCCACTTGCCAATTTTGAGCGGGAAAGTGGTAAGCTTATAGTAGACACGTTTGGAGGACGGCATCCTAATCACGTTGTCAACATGAGCACCATCATCAGTGGGACGAATCTTACCACGTGCCTGCAGAGGACACAAGCGTCCCTTCTGTGGTATTCCTGACAAAATCTATAACCTGATTGGGACGCGGCAGAATATCAGACAAGCCCAGATCAACAAACATTGCACACATGTCAGGCCTGTGTCCTTCAGAGATGGCAATGTCACCAAATGCAAGGCCGGTTCATGTGCATTCTGGATTAAAGCATAATACAGACAGGACACGTGACCCTGCATTTCCATCTGCCTTGAGGGACATTACCGGGACCATTGGAGAGACCTGAAGAAAGTCTAGAGATCTTAGCCAATTATATCCTGTCATTGTTGATGTCCTAGGTGAGGCCATATTACCAGGATTATGTAAAAAGCTTCTTATATTAGGAACACACATGGTATTTAATTGTAGGCAGGCAAGAAGGGAGAGAAAGAAAGATAAGGTAAATTTCAATAAATCAGGAAAGCTGGTTGAAATGTGTGTGGAATTCTTTTTTACTGTTGTCATTTTTTAAGTCTGAAATTATGTCAAAAGAAAGCAAAAATAATTTTGTTAGAATCACTCTAAAGTGTTGTCCTCTGGGCAGCCCACCCTTGTGGGCCCTCAGAAGCCCCACAGCAACCCTGTGTGCTGTGCACACCAGGTCCCTCATCTGAGAGCTCCTTGGGAGGAGGAACTGGGGTCCTTTTCATCCCAGGGTCCAGTGCCTGGCACAAGGCAGGAACAGGCCTCTGAGGAGCAGCTTGCTGCCCCAGGAGCTCCAGCACAGCGAGAGAGGGAGGCCGTGATGCTTGTGCAGCTTCTCTGACAAAACACTGTGGCTTGGAACAGCCACTAGACGCAACTTTGGGCCCACTGAGCACTTGCTAGGGAGAAAGGCCCAAGGAAGCGCCCAGAGCTGGTAGAGGAGGGTGCATCCCAGCCAGGGCAGGGCAGGGTAGCAGCTGGCAGAGACCACTCAGCCACCGCCTGAGCCCTGCCTCCTTGCAGTAGCTGGAAGTACTCCTGAGGGGCACTCGTGCCCTAAGGGAGGTGTTTGAAAGAGGGCAATCAACCCCAGTTCCAGCGAAGGGTCACATTGTGTTCGAGGAAAAAATAGTTCTTGTTGGATTGTTTGGGAAGGGTTTGTGGCCCTGTCACCAGCCACTTAGAGGCCACACGCTTAGGCTCATCTGCTCTTCATGAGGGATAAGTTTTTTCAAAGCCGGCTCTGAGGAGACGGAGGCTGGGATCTGCTGAGGATGTGAGGCTGCTATAGTCCTTGCCTTCCATCTCCGTGGGGCATCTGTATTTTCTGTTCCCTCTCTTGGCGCTTGACAAGGAAATCTCAATCTGTTTGAAAGGGTCATCAGCCTCTATGTCTATCTCTCCCGTGTTAGTCAGCTTTCCTTTTGATGGGACAAAATACCCAACACCCACAACTTAAATGAGGCGGGGTTTAATTTGGCTCACGGTTTGGGGGTTTCACTCCACGGCAGGCTGGCTCCAGCGAAAAAGGCACAGCAGAACAGCATGGTGGAGGCCAGCTGCTCGTCTCACTTTCTGATTCTTCCTCCCTCCGCAGTACTCGTGGGCTTCTCGTGGGGTAGGCCCCAGGAGACCAAACAAGGGGGAGAATTGTGTCCCACTACTAGCCCAACCCACACCTTAGTTGCCAGTGTGGCCACCAACCTGCCCAAAAGGGATGGAGGAAAAACTGTAAAGAGTGTAAAGGGAACCGAAACGTTTTGGGTGGGTGAGAGGAATTCCCAACTTGGGGACACACTCTCAGGGGGAGCTGTTGTTCTACTACTTCCTGGAGTAAATCTTGCAATAAATCCTTCTTTATTCTGCAAATAGTTTCTGCAAAAAAATTTTGCTTTGGTAGGTTTCCTGCATTGTTTCTTGTCCTTTTTTTCTACAATGGGAACAAGAGTCAGGACCTGGGGAAGGAGATGCTGGCTACCACCGCAGATACAACAGCCTGCTCACCTAAACAATTTTTCTTGGAAGTAGAATCTCCCCACCTTAGCCATCACTGGTCTGCAAAGTGCAATGCCACACCTGCCTTCACTTTATGCCCTCATCTTTATACCTCTGCTGTTCAGAGTTTCTGAAATCCAGAATGAAGCATTCAAGGAGCCTAGATAATTTTAAATACCATAGCTTCCTAAAACCATAGGCTTTTTCAGTTAAGTCTACAATCAAAAAAATAGTTACAAATTCAAGCAAGGCTTGGTAGCACCAGCGTATAATCCCAACACTCTGGGAGGCAGAGGCAGGAGGATCTCAAATTCATCCACAGCCCAACTTACTTAGTAAGACCATATCTCAATATCAAAAATAAAATGGGATGGATGTTGTCTTAGCTACTTTCTCATTGCTGGTACAGAATACTTGACGTGCACAATTTTAGCGAGGAAAGATTTATTTTAGCTTATAGTTTCAGAAAGTTACAGTCCGTTCACAGGTAGGCAGCTGAAAAATGGTGGAATCATAGCAGGACTGGACCCTGTCCAGGGCCAGAGGCAAAGCTCCAGAGACAGATATCCTCACAGCACGTTGGAACAAGGAGAAGTCGGGGAGGAAGGGTGGAACCAGCACGTGCCCCTCCAGGTCAAGCCCCGAGCATCCACCCCTTCCAGGCAGGCCCCACTTCCCAACAGTACACAGTATCCATAGGAACGTGAGGCTTTTGGGGGACACTCCAGATCCAAACCATGACAGAGGTGTAGATCAGAGTGAAGACCTTGGGGGTCAATCTCCAGTATCATAAAAAGTTCAAATATCAGATCTAAGTGCTCGAACTATTAATGGTACATGAAACCAGCCACATAAAATTGTGAAACACAAGTTACTCTCATATTTAGTCTATAAAAGAAAAAAGCTTTCCCCCTTTTATTAATATATATATATATGTATGCAACACATAATGTTTACATTGAACTTGAGTATTTTTTGCACATATATATATCATGTCAAAATCACAGCACCTTCTCCCTCAATCACTCCCATTTGTTTTTTTTTTTTACATATCATCTCCCTTTCTCCTTCCCACCTTTTCACCCCTCTTATCTCTTTCCCTCTCTACAAAGTCCATCTTTTTTATTTTCTTCCATGTATCTTACATTTTTTATGGTTTGGTTTTCTCATATTAGAGAAACCACAGAATACTTAACTTTCTGGGTCTTATGCATTTTGCTGAGCATCATGGGAAACAACAAAAACAACACCACCCCAAGAAGGCAGTGAGGGTTGCAGTCCAGTGTGCCTTCTGCCACCTGCCGGCCCTCACCACACTCGATGCCCACACAGTGCTCGTGCTGGTACTTGCACAGTCCTGCTTGCCGAGACGCACGTGCCGTCCTCTCCCTTTGTGACTCGTAATTCCAGTACCTCTGATTGTGGCTTCTTCCCAGGAAGCAGCAGGACCCGAGAATCCTGTGCTGATACTCTTCCTTTTACCTCCTTGGAAACCTCCTCATGGCAAAGACTCCTGAGAGCCTGTGTGCATCTCTCTCCTCAGATATTTATTGGACATTGTTAAGTTTGAGCAGTGTTTCCTTTGCTCCACCTGGAAGCTGTGCTGAAGTCCCAGCCCCAGTGCCTCAGAATGTGACCTGGCCCGGAAACAGGGTCATTGTTGGTGCAACTAGTGAAGACGAGCTCATAGGCTTCATTTGTGTGTGGTACTAAAGATGGAGCCCAGGGCCTTCACATGGAGCTACATACCCAGCCTGTTTTTGTTTTTGATTTTGAGACAAGGTGTTGCTAACTTGCTAAGTTACCCAGGCTGGGCTTGAACTCATGGTCCTCCTGCTGCGGCCTCCCACAGTGCTGAGATTACATAAAAGCCTACACTGCCAAGCCCAGCTGAGGCCATAGTTTTAAGATGAACCTTTAATCCAATGGCTGGCATCCTTACAAGAAGACAGCCACGTAAAGACAGCCACACAGAGAGAAGGTTATATAGAAACGAAGGCAAGGCCCGAGCAACAGAGCCACAAGCCAGGGAACACCAGTGATGCTGGGGTTTCAGGAAGGGTCTGGCCCTGTCAAAAACTGTCAGGACTCCATGACACATGCTATCCCAGCAGCCCTAGGAGTTGATGCAAGTACCCCCTCTGTACCTAGCCATGGTCCAGAAGGAAGGGTCTCTGTAGGAAGGAAGCAGGCTCCACCCTCAAGGGCTCAGGGCCCCTCCCAGGGCAGCCTCCCTCCTCCACCTAAGGAAGGACAGGAAGGAAAGTGGTCCTCAGTGCCCCAGGTGGAAAAGCAGCCAACAGGTCACTCGTGGCAAGCTGGCACCAGGGATAAGGGACCTGGTCGCAGCTCCTGATCTATATCTAAAAGCACATTTTGGTCATGCTTTGAGTCTAATCAAGAAGATTGTATATATGGAAATTGAGGCCCTGGGAGTTCAAATGACTGGAAGCAACCCAGTCCTGAGGTCCTGATATTCCCAGGGTCCCTGGCCTGACCCTGCTAAGGTTCAGAGGGGTCTCAAAGCAGAACCTTTTTCTTTTAAGAAGTATTTGCTTGTCCCTAGTCAGTGGCAGAGTCTCTGGGGTACAGCCCGCCCAGATGATCTTGCTTGTGACAAGCCTCACCTATTCCCATGCCACCCACCTGGTCCCTGCTGACCCCTAGCTACAGTCCCAGTTCTCAGGTCTCCTTGACTACCTGTTCTGTGAGGTCTTGGGGCTGGAACTCCATGTGCTAAGGCTTCTGCTCTAGGTCAGTGGCATCTGGAACCCCGGAGCCCAGGGTGTGGGGATTGGGGTCTAGGTCAGGTGAATCACAAAGGGCTGGGGGCATAGCTCAATGGTTAAAGCAAGCGCTTGCCTAACATTCTCAAGGCTCTGGGCTCGATTCCCCACTTACCACGTAAACTGTGTGTGGTGGTACAGGCCTATAATTCCAATACTCAGCAGGCTGAGGCAGGAGGATTGCCATGAGTTTGAGGTCCAGGACCAACCTGGACTATAGAGCAAAAAATAAAATATCTCAAAAAATAAAATAAAATAAAGCACACTTGGATGACAAGGAATTGTATTTGTTGATGTAGCAGACAGGCCATACGTCAGTGTTTCCTGGCGAGTGTGGGGTCGCAGGACCTGTGAAGTCTCATGCTATAACCGTGTCTTGTAAAACTTTCCCTTGAGACAGCCATGGAAAGTTTGCAAACAGGTTTTTACGAAGCTCTCTGACACAGATGTCCAAACTTCACTTCAGCGTTCTTAGTAAAGTGCATACAAGTAGCTGGGTGTGGTGGCACAAACCTGTAATCCCAGCACTCTGGCGGCTGAGGTGGAAGATTGCTGTGAGTTCAGAGTTCAAGGCCGGCCTGAGCTATACAGTGAGCTCAAGACCAGCTTTGACTACAGATCGAGACCTGTTTCAAAAAAAAAAAAAAAAAAAAGGAAGGACATGAGTAGTTGCTCAGTGGTAGAGCCCTGGATATCGTCTCCAGGCTCCCACCACCAAGCACACAGGTGTGTGTGTGTGTGTGTACAGGCATATACAAACATGTTGATCACTATGTTAACCTTTAAACTAGGAGCATGCATTGTATTCAGATTATTTTATGTACGAATAATCACAATAGAATAATAATAAGGTTGTGTGTGTTGAATGGAGAGAGGAAGAACGCAGGGCATGGAGTTCCACAGATCCGTGTTAAGTCCACTTTGCTAACATCTTAATCTATTTGTGGCTGCCATAACAGATTACTTGAGTGTGGGTAATTTATAGAGAAGAGGGGTTTATGTGGCTCACAATTTTGGAAGCCGGAAGTCCCTGCAGCTTCTGCTGAGGGACGCATGATGCTTGGACTCATGGCCAGGACAGGGGCAAAAGGGCATGTGTGGGAAAGAGAAAAGGGGGGTGAGCCCTCCAAAAAGGCAGTCTGTCCCCACGACCCAAATACTGTGTACACTCTGGAAGCTCTACATAAAAGCATGAGCCAGAATTTGAGGTTTAAGCTAGTACTGGTGTTGCAGGCCTGTCATCCTGGCACACTGGGAGACCAAGACAGGTAGATCACAGTTTCAAGCTCAGCTTGGGCAACATAATGACTCGGCAAGAACTTGCCTCAAAGCAAAAAATAAACAGGGCTATGGGTGCAGCTCTGCGGGAAGAGCCCTAGGTTCAGTCCCCAGCAGCACAAAGGGGAAAAAAGATTTTCAAAAGCGTCACCCTCCACTGTCCTTTCTGTGAATTACACGTTCATCTCATGGGAACCCTTCCTTAGGTCGCGTCCTGTTGGGCACCGGTTCCCGACACTGTCACGCCGAGGAGCTGAGTCTCCCACACACGAACCTTCGGGGAACACAGTCAAACTGTGAGAGCCGTTACCCAAGCCGTGTGGTTCTAAAACGTGTGTTTGTTTCTCTGAGCCCCACTACCTTCACATACAAGAGGCACATGAATGGACATGCATGAACTTGTGAAATGAATTTTAAATAACTAGTAAAACTCTGATGAACACTTTAAAAATTAACCAAAAAGGACATTTTGTAGTGATTCCTTTGTCAGTCAGTGTTCTGTTACTGTTATGAAATACTTGAGTCTGTGTAATTTATAAAGAAAAGAGCTATATTTGGCTCACTGCTTCGGAGACTGAAAGTCCAAACAGTCTGTTATGCTTGGCTCTGGGGAGGACTCCTTGGCCATGTCACATCACAGAAGGTGGCAGGTGGCATCACGTGGGGCAGCAGGTGGAGGAAGACAGAGATTACATTCTGGGCGATTATACCCTGGTGAGCCAGGGAGCCAGGGTGGGAGGAGGTGCCCCTAGCCACCACCCACTAAACCCCGTTTCTTAAAGGTGCCACCACCTCCTAAGGTGTGCTAGCCGTGCACCTGACACGGGAGCTCTCTTGGGACACACTCAAGCCACATCCAAGCCGCAGCACGTTTCCTCTCTGTCTTTGCAATACGCACTGTATCTAATCCAAACGTTACCTCTGCAGGCACTAGGCAGGACTAGGGGTGAGTCAACGTGATTTTCACTCTTCACCAGAAGACCTTTGTTCTTCTAGAATACGAAAGAAAAATTAAATGTTAAAAAGATATTAAGTGCCTAAGACATTGCTTGTCACAGACTAGAAGGTCAATAATTAACATGTACTCTTAGCCCTGTGTGTTCCATATCATATATTATGTTTTATTAAATTGTTATATTATAGTATACTATAGTATATAAGCTATTAAGCTACTAAATTTAAATTCTTGTTAATATTATTAAATACTCTAACAATATATTATGTATATTTCTATATATTTAACTTTATATATGATGTGCTTATGTTTTCATTTAAGGTCTCAGTTATTTTTAAGTAGCAGAAACAGGACTGCAGTGTTCAACTTGGAAAAATTTTTCTTGTTTCTTTCTTACAGAATATAAAACCTGAGGTAGAAAGTCCCAGGTTGTATTACGCCTCAGGGGAGCACCTCCTGCCTTTCTACTCCTCCCTTCATGAAGGGTAGCTTCCTTTCCTCCAGTTACTTCATGGGTCCAAAATGGCTGCTATCTTTGCAGCCTCCTGCCTGCATCCTAGGTAGGCAGGAAGCAGGAACAGGAGGAGAGGTGAAGAAACAAACAATGAGAAAGAGTGGCTATATCAGAGAAGCAAAGTAATCCCAGGAATCCGTGTACATCTAACTGGCCAGAACTGCAAAGCTGCAGGGTGTCTAGGAAAATGCATTTGGGGCATTATTTCTACTGGCAAGGAAGACAGAAGAGCCAGTACTGGGACAGCCAAGAGTATCTGCCACCATTATGTTGGCCCGATAGAGAAGTGATCTCCAGCCTTTGGCACCAGGGAGCCACGTAGTTGAAGACCATTCTCCCAAGGGCTGTCTGTCAGCAGCAGTGTTAGAACTTAATAGGACCGTGAGGATGAGAGGCAGGCCTTCACCTTCAGCTCACTTCCTGCTTGCTGCTCGTCTGTCCCCGAGGCTCAGTCAGTCCTTCCAAGGCCACAGACAGGTACAATCCGCAGCCTGGAGGTTGCAGGCCCCGGAAAGAGACAGAGAATGGACAGGAGGGAGGTGTGAGAAGAGGCCTGGGGCAGCAGAACAGATAGAAGCCCATTTTGTTTGAGCTGCTGGGCTAAGGAGGTGAAGGGAACTGGAATGTGTGGGTGTCCTTTCCCAAAGCTTTAAGCAGCTCCCTTGTAGGGCACCTTTGCCAATAAAATAAGGGCCACAGGGAATGGACCTCCTTGTAGACAAGAGATGGTAAGGGCAAAAGTTGGCCTTGACTTTAAAAATATCTTTCATTCTTCTACCTTACTCTTGCCTTTTCCCTTCCTGCTTCCGGCACCAGCACTAGGGAAATTCACAAGGAAAAGACATGTATAGCAGGTACCAGAGAATCGTCCTTCCTTGGAATAGGGAATATGGCTGCAGAAATGGGAGAGGGCTGGAGTTTGGGCTGCATCCTTTGGAGGACTTCTCTTGCTGATGTGGCCATTAATCATGTTTTGTCAACTTGGATGGCGTGACCATTGGAGAGATTATGTCAACTTGAGGCAATCAGGAACCACTCCTGGATTAGGGTTTGGGAACCACACCTAGACTGGGAGTTGAGAACCAGCCTGGATTAGAGTGTCAGTGATTTGTGGGCTGGCCATGAGAGAAGAGCATCCACCCGGACTCCAAGGCTATAAAAAGAAAGAAGAGGGACAATTGTTACAGCTTCTTCCTCTGGGAAAGCTCTTGCATTCGCGATTGTCTATGGACGCTGACTTGCTACACATCACAGATCGACAGCACAGATTCGCTCCAGTCTTGACTTGTGCCTGTCCACCTGTTGCAGCCCTTCAGTCGCTGATCTTCAGGCTTCAGTCTTCACCCAAGATCTACAGTAGACTCTCACCTCACTGGCTGTTCTGCAGTCCTGGACAGGAGATCTACTTCATGGCTGCGCAGCCATCTTGGGCCATCTCTATCCTTGGATTTGTAAGCCTTCCTCATAGATCCTTTTATGTTAAAATCTGTAAATTCTGTCTTTGAAAGAACCCAAACTAATACAGGTGGATTAGGGAACACTTACCTGGCCAGCAGTGGTTCAGACACTCGGGGAGGCTAAGACAAGAAGATGTCTAGTTTGGGTCCAGCCTAGGAAACCTAGTTTAGCGAGACCCTGCTTCAGAATCAAAAAAAGTAAAAATGGGCTAGAGATGTAGGTCAGCATGAAAGCCCTGGGTCCCATTTTCAGTACCTCAAAAAAAAAAAAAAAAAAGCATAGCTAAATGAGTAAGGCACAGTTTTGGACATGTCTCTGGATGATTGACATGTAGGCCAAGAACTGAAGGAGGAAGACCCAACCCAGACCTGGGTAGCACTAACCAAGAGACTTACAGCTCGTGTTTCAACAGTAGAGAGGGGAGGAAGCGGAAGCAGTCCACTTCCGGAAAAGCTCTGGTCTTCCCGTGGTCTCCAGACATCAGTGTCCAGCACTGACTCACACCCTCTGGACTCAGCGAGCTTCGGGGCCTTCAATTTCACATCAGCACTGTATCCTGGAGCTTCCTGTTCTGCAGCCTCCATCTCTGATTAATGCTGTGTCCTTGATCCAGTTGTTCTGTGACTTCCACCTTCATGTGTGAGCAGCCACCGAACCCCCAGCTTGCCCGTGTGCAGATAGTCATTTTGGATTCTCCATTCCAATTGCACACATGAGACTATTGTGGACTCTCTACCTCTGACTCAGTCATCTGACCTAATAAATCTTCTGTTAATTCTGATTTTCCAAGGACCCTAACTAATACTCTGGGTATGTCCTAGCCTCCTTCAATGGCCTGGGGCACTTGCCTCTCGCCAGCAGGGACTTACAAACCCGGAAGCTCAGATGAGCTGGATCCCCAGTGTGCCCCAGCTGAGCAGACTGAGCTGAGTGCTCCCAAGGGAGGATCAGTGATCAACTCCATGATGCTGATGGGGCAGGGAGCAGGTGGGGGGTGGGGACTAATCCAGGTAAGAATGCCTGTGCCCCTTCTGTGCACCCTAGATGTCCGGAGACCCTCTCTCAGGCCTGCAGTGCTAGGAGTGGGGATGGGGATAGCACACATCTGAAACTGGGTGAGTAGCTGTTGGTGCAAGCTGCCTGCTAGCACAGCAGTGGACCGTGGAGCTGGGTTACATGGCCTGCAGCTTGTGTCTCAGCAAGGCCTGTCCCTGCTGTCTGATGGAGGAGCAGCTTTCCAGAACAGAAAGCACACGGTGTGGAGAACAGAGGGGGAGATCCTCTCAGGAGCCAGCAGACGCCATGAGGAGGCCCCATGGGGGAGGGGAGAGGATGGGACAGAGGGATGGAGAGGGTAAGGTGGACCTGGGGACACTGAGGCTGCCACAGACCCTAGGGGGTCTCCAGGTCCAGGTGAGACCTGGAAGGAGTCAGGTGACTGACCGAGCCTTGCTTTTTTCCTTGTTTTATTGATATGTATATATGTGACACATAACATTTACACTGAACTCGAGTACTTTGTGCACATATATATCATGTCAAATTACACACCCTCCCCTCTCCCTTTTTGACCCTTCTACATCACCCCTCCCCATTAGTTCTCACTACCCACCTGCACTTAGTTCTATAAAATGACCATTCTGGGTTTCTTATATTAAAGGAACCACTCAATATTTAACTTTCATTGAACATGATGACCTCAAGTTGCATTTATTTACCTACAAAAGCCTCAAAACTATCTGTCTTTATAGCCAAGTAGCACTCCACTGTGTCCATACCCTACAGTCTATGTATCCATTGCTCCTAGCGGCACAGCTAGCAACAACTGAGATGTGGAAGACACCAAAATTCCCATCAACAGAACCCTGCATGTGTGCATCCTAGCTACTGTGCCCTGAGTGTTCTTTGGTTCATTCACTCACTCATTCACTTGCTCACCCCTCCCATGAGTCACTCCATTGCAAACGTCCATTTGGATCCACTCTGTGCTTCCAAGACTCCTACCCACCGTCTAATAAACACTGGCTTTCTCTTGATTTCTTTCATTCACTCATTTCTCATATATTTAGTGAGTGCCTACTACGTGCCAATCCCTGAGAAAGGCATGAGGATACAGGCGGATGGGACAGGCACAAGTCCCCACCCTCATAATGAGCAGATCCCTTGAAGGAGACATGGCCCAGTGTTGCAGGGGAGTCCCTTACACTAGGAGAAACCCCTAATGTAAAGTTCTTACAAAACTATACAATTTGAGTGAGTGTACACACATAATGCAAGCAAGGCTGTAGAATTAATGGCGGTGCTGACATTTTTCTGCACTGAATTCTGACTTGCAGAGTGGGAACCCTATAAAATCAGTTCTTCCCCCACATTTTCTGTGCAGTCCTGCTCTGTGAGGCCTCCTGCTTCGTGTGGCACACCCCCTCCTTGCTAGACAAGCCAGATAGATCCTGTCATTTTACAAATCCTTGTTTTATTAGCCCATGACAATAGAACTTAGGTTACTCAAAACCAACCACAGCATCTAGCCCAGGGCAACCGCGGGCCCCAGATCTCCAGACAGCAGTGGGTTTTTGAGGCCTGCATGACTTAGAACATGCATTTTTAATGCCCTCCATCTGCCAGCCGATGTCCTGGCCCAGAAAGTCCCACCACTCAATACATCTCTCAGGCCCCTTCCTCTGGCCCAGCACACACCAACCCACCCCTCCCTGGCAGCCCTCAGCCCTGAAAAACAGCACTGGCCAACAAAACATTCTAGAAGGATGGAAGTGCCTTGTGACTGTGTCTGGGTATCACTGAGCTCTTGAAATGTGTTCAGTGGGATGTGGAGCTGAACTCTTAGCGGCATTTGTCTATTCACTTTAAACTTACACTGCCACTTGTGGCTGTGGCTCCGTCTGGCAGGTGTCTCTTAGGGTGCAAGTCAACCATTTTAAGAAGACAGAAGCACCAGTGACAACCTAACGTACTCAGCACTGCTAAGCTAATTTGGAGGTTTAAGGAGGGAAGTGGATGAGTGATGTGCGTTTCAATACAAGAGCAATCACAGAAGGTGGAAGCATACATGTCTCAAGTCTCCCAGAGACTTGCAGGTGTCTCCAAATGTGGGCAGCTGCCCAGCCAGCCTGAGACCTGCCCCTACCAGGGCACAAGTGGCCCCTGCTTCTAGACGTCTCCATCTCACTCTGACCTCTGGACATCCCTTTCCCCCTTCCTACTCTATCTTAGATGTGCTCCCACCCGTGGAGAGCTGTGTGGCCTTTGCTCCCCTCTGCCCCCAATGCCCTTGGGAATCCCTTAAGCAGAGAAGATTGGTAGTTCTTGAGGCCAATTTTGCCTCTTTTTTTCAGACACAACGCATGTGGCAAACCAGACTCTGAGTCCCCCAGGCACCCTCTCTCCTGACCCAGGAGGCCCTGAGAGGGGTGGTGGCCCTTAGTAAGTCCTAGGTCGAATGGATGGACAGGTGGGCGATACTGACAACGTGCCAGTAACAACTCTACTGGGAAGCCCCTGGGCAGGCTGGAAGAGGAAGGCGTGGTGAAGTCAGTGTGGCTAGGCTGCCAGGAGCAGAAAGAGGAGGAAAGGAGAGAAGGGGTGGCCCCGGAGGGCCCGGAAGCCTGGCTACTTTGGGCTCTGAGGAGCTTGGCCACTGTTATAGTTGGGTTCTGGACTGTCTCCACAGGCTGTGTTGAGGGGTTGGTTGCCAGCTGGTGACACTATGGGGAGATGGAAGGAGCAGGTCCCTGGGGCCAGGCTCTGGAAGACCACACTTAGACCCCAGCCCCTTCCTCTCTCTTTTGGCTTTCTGGCCACCATGAAGGCCACGGCTTCTGCTGCCACTCACTTCTGCCATGATGTTCTGCCTTGCCTCAGGTCCAAGGGCAACAGGGCTGAGTGACCATGAACTGAAACCATGAGCCTAGGTATATTTTCCCCATTCTAAGCTAATTCTCTCATGTATTTTGTCCAAGTGTCAGAAAGCTGACTCACACAGACCCTGTCCCACAGGTGCTGGGGGCCATGATGGTCATTATGTGGAAGGTGGGTGGGAGGACGAGGAAGAGTATCTGTGGGGAGAGGTAGATGGGGTTCATGGACACCAGGCTGAGCCCAGGACAGAGACCCAGGCTGGGCATTCATCCCCATGTCAGCCTGGTGGGTCCAGCTTTAGGCACAAGGGAGGGTTATCACTGTAATAGGTGCTCCTGACCAGTAAGTACTGACAGATGAGAAGGGAGGGACAGAGCCTCAGGGGGTTTCAGAGTCAGCCTCACAGGGTTGGACTGGAGCCCCATGTGTCTGAGCACTGGCTGTGTCTGCCCAGCGCTCCAAACCTGAAACCCCAGGGGCTGGGCAGGGGCTCTGAGAGGAGGGGCAGCCCCTGATTGGACAGGCTCAGCTCAGAGGAAACAGATGCCCACCTTCCCAGGCCTGTTTTTCATGCCCATGCCACCATAAATTGCCTAGAGCAGCCCCCCTTCCCGGGCCACTGTTTTGCAGTCAGGGAGTATCAGTCATGATAAGACATTACTTAAAGCAGCCGTGACAGGACCTAATCAGTCTTGTGAAATATAGACTTCTCCCCACACTGCGGGCAGGGCCGACATTAATACACATTTATGCAAAGCAAGAGCAGTAGCTGTCGGGGGCTAATCTTTACAAGTATGATAAATGATGTTTATTTTCAATGATGGAACGAAACACCCCAGCCGACAGTAATTGTAATAAAAAGGACAGATCAACTTCTATAAAGTGATTGAATTATCCAACGATTGCATTAATGTCCACACTCCGGTGTGTCACCAGCTTCTTAGAGGTTCCGAGGACAGCGTGGGACAAACTCCCCTTCGAGTTGGGGGCTGCCCTTCACCTGGGCTCCCAGGGCAGCTGCTGTCGTCGGGCTCCCAGACCTCTCTCCTCTTGAGCAGAAGGAACCAAAGCTGGGCGGCACAGTGACAGCCAGCTTGGGCCATGGGGAAGCGGCAGGGAGGGAGGCGGAGGAGAGTAGGCCTGCCTCACCAGCCTAACTGTCCCCCTGACATGGGAGGGGGGACGGGGGGTAGGTGCTATTTACTCTCTGCAGGTAAGGAAGTGGAGGCTCAGGAAAGTTAAGTAGGTTGTCCAAGGTCACTCAGTTCGTGCCCACCAGGAGCCTCCCACCCGGAAGCACTTAACAGGTATTCGAAGGGGCTTCTGGCCCGCAGCTCTTCCTCCAAAGATAACCATGCGTCTGCCCAGCCCCGCTGTGGCCCAGAGGACCCAAGCATCAGGCACGTTTGCTGTGGATGCCTCCAGAGGCCTGACTGAGAGGCGCGGACCAGAGACGCTTAGTGTCCTCTTTTAACAGCACAGCCCAGGCAATGTGGCAGGGGAGTGGTACACACTGTGCGGCAGATGAGCCCCGCCTCCTGGGCATCAGTCTTCTGATCAGGAGGTGGGGGCAGGGGCCGCCCCCCCTCCTAGAGGCTATGGCTAGGCATCTTGGCCAGACTTAGGCACCTCTTAGGAACTCCAGTGACCAAAAGCACAAGACAGGTCACCCTCTCACTTATCACACCCGCAGAAGCCGGTGGGGTCTTTTCACAAAGTTGGCTCTTGTCACTCACGTCCCTAAAGCCTACAACCCTGCACTGGTTCCTACATCACAGGCTAGTGAACCACCTGCACATGAATTCTACCTGAGCTACAGAAATGACAATTTCATAGGATTTTACCCAATAATAATTTGCAGGCGCATTTTTTTTTTTTTTTTTTGAGACAAGGTATAGTGTAGACTGATCCTGAACTCACTATATGATCCAGGCTGGCCTTGAACTCACTGCAGCCCTCCTGCCTTAGCCTCCCAAGTCCTGGGGTTACAGGTGTGTACCACCACACACAGCAGATTTTTATGTGGTGCTGGGGGCTGGAACCCGGGCCTTGTGCATGCTAGGGAAGTGCTCTAGCCCTTAGCTGCACCCCAGCTTCTGCACGACCCTTACTCCTCACAGCACTCCTTACAGCCAGGGAGCTGGCCTTTATGGGCTAGGGGACGCTCCCGGGTCTCACAGAGCTGGTTAGAGACAGAGCCAAGTTCACACCGAGCAGTAGTTCCAAAGTCTTTGGACCCCTCGGGTCCTCCCCCTGCTTCAGAAGCAGCCATCCTGAGCGAATAAGAATCTGACCAAAGAGAACGTTTTTGAAATGAAGCACTATTGACTCCCTTTAACCTCAAATCAGAAGCCACCTGAGGAGGCACTTCTGAGCCGTCGCTGCCTCCAGGGAGGCTGCCTGGCATGCTGGACTTGCCGATCTGGGTCTTCTGTATGGACAGCACCCAAAGGGGGCTCCGTGGGTGTCCACAGTGTGTGATGGGGACTGTGAGAGCACTTGAGTCCCTTGTGGCATAGCTATGGCTCTCAGGCGTGGGTGTGCATCAGAGCCACCCCAGGCCTGAGCACAGCCTAGGCGGAAAAGGGCTGGGAGCGGTGGGGAGGAGGGCAAGGCTCCCCTCCTGGGCTTCAGGGTAGAGGCCCCCACTCGTTAGCGGCAGGCCCGCCCATCTGCTGCTTTGGAAGACCCAGGGACTGAGGAGCAGCAAGTGGGCGGAGAGCAGCAAAGCTCCGCCTCTTGCCAGCGGGTTCCTATTAGGTTCCAAAGCCTCCGTTGATTGACAGGAGGCGGGGCTCTGCTCTCCTGGGGTTACTGCTATTTCAAAGCTATCCTCTAGGGCACGGAGGCTTAGCTTAGTGAGGACAGCACTTGTACAGGAAGTGTAAGGCCCCTGGTTTGATCCCCAGTACTGCATAATAGCCGGACGTGCTGGCACACACCTGTAATCACGGCACTCAAAAGGCTAAGGCAGGAGGATGGCCGTGCGTTTGAGGCCAGGCTATATCTATATAGTAAGTTCAGGACCAGACTGGGCTACAGAGTAAAAAAGAAAGAAAAAAGAAAAAAATATATAACGAAGCTATCCACTAATAAATTACTGCATGACAAGTACATGCATGTGCGTGCACACACACACATCCGGATGGGAGAATAGTTGTCAACTAAATGGGACCCTGGTATCAAAAAGGTTGGGACCACTGCCTTAGCAGTTTTTCTGGCAGGAGCAAGCTGCCACACAGACATCACTTATAGGCAATAATTTTCCGGAACGTAACAATACTTTTCAAAGCTTGAGAAATCCTGGATTAGGAGTCATTTTGCAAAACCAGAGCCAGCAATGGGCCAGCCCCGGCCCAGCTCAGGCCCTGTGGAAGCTGGCCTTCTTCCTGCTTGGACTATGCTTCTCCAGAGAGAGAGAGAGAGAGAGAGAGAGAGAGAGAGAGGCACAAGACTGAGCTGTGCGCCTCCCACTGCCGTCCCAGTGAGGACACAGAACTCAACAGCCATGCTGTTCTGCAGCAGTGTCCACCTGACCTGATCCCGATTCTGCTGCCGCCTGCTTTTAGTTGCAGGCGCTAAGCCTGGGTGGAGCCCTTGCTCTGTTTGCAAACTGACACTGTGGTCTCCACTCACCCAGGTAGAACTGCCTTGGCATTCACTTAACCTCACTTTCGCTTTCTTGTTTTGCTTGTGCTCTGTCCATCCACTGGAATACTACTCACTCATATAAAAGAACTGAGCACTGGTATCTGCTCCAACTTGGATGAATTCTAAAACCATCCTCCGTGAAGGAAGCCAGCCACAAAAGGCCACATGCCACCTCTGTAGATACTCAGAAGGGACAAGCCTGTAGAGATGAAAAGCAGGCTGGGGGCTGGTGACCAGAGGCTCTGCTCAGGGTAGGAAGAAACTACTTGATAGATCTGGGTCCCTCTTAGGGTGACAAAGCTTGGAGCTGGAGTGGTGGCTGGTAGCTGCACAAACTCCTGGGCTGTTGATGAATTGTACACTTTAAAATGATTAATTCCATGGTATGCCAATCTCACCTCCATTGTTTAAGAATCGAATCAAAAATCAGGGGAAGCTCCTAGCCTTTGCTGGGCCCACCCACAGATCTCTGACTTGGAATCACCATGGGAAACAGCTCCCCAAGTACCGCAGGGCTGTGGGGTCTGGGACCACACTGTGATGGCTTTCTGGGAGGTAACCAGTACCTGTGGGGGGCCAGGGTGCACCCAGCTAGAGCCATCTGCTAGCAGGCAGCCAAAGGAGGTGACATTAAACCCAAGTAGAGGGACACCCAGGGCATCACATGAATCATTTGGGGTTGTGTTTATTCTCTTTTTAAATTCCTGCTTCATTTTTCTGTCCGGAGCTCATTACTTATTTTGAATATTCTTCATACTTTGGCTAAAAAAGGGCCGTCTCTCATATGTGTTTTAAAAACAGGCCGGCTTGTTTTCAGAGCAGACTGGATGTGGTCCTATCTCTTCCCCCCCCCACCTCCCCGCCAACAGAAGCATCTTTTGGGGGGGTCAAGGGGAAGAGGGGATGGAGCTCAGAGTGGGGGAGCAAGGACATGGTGCCCCAGCCAGGTCATGGCGGAGCCCCAGACGCTGGACTCTTGGCCGGCTCCCGGCTGCTTCTCCCAGCTCCCCAGTGCCACAGCGCAGGCCTCAGCCCACTGCAGGCAGTGGGACCTCGTGGCCCAAGTCCTCAGGCTGGCTCTCCCAGGTGTCCCCTTATAAAACATGGCCACCAGCACGGGGCAACCCGCACCACCTTTTCTGCAACCTCCCGGGCCATGCCACCCCCTTTGCTGGGACTGCCACCACCTGTGGAGTGTGTCACACTGTGGAACACTGAACGTGACCTGTGTATCTGCTCTCGCCTCTCCTGTGTATCTGACCGTATACCCAGCAAATCTGGCCAGCCTTCCCCATGTCCCCATGACAACAACCATGACAGCAAGCATCTCCTGTCACCCATAGCCCCTGCTGTAGCACTGTGTGCCTCAGGCTCCTCTTCCACCACACTGCCACACCTCTTCATTTCACCAGTCTCCAGAGGCCCCAGGACCTTTGCCCAGGCAGTTCCCTCTCCCTGGAACCTCACTCCCTACTCTACTCCTTCCCATCACCACCACCCTGGATAAGTCCCTACATCCTTCAGGTCTTATTTCAAAACTCTGTTTGCCAAGGACGCCTCCCCAGGCCCCAGCCAGGCCAGGCCAGGGCCGAGTGTCCCCACTCCTCAGCCCTTTTCCTCCACTGCTCTTGGCTCTGTTGGAATTGCACTTCCTGCACAGCCCCATCGGCTCCCTGGCATGGCACAAAGGGGCTACCTGCAGAGCCAGTGGGTCAATTTCTTATCTTCAGGAGGGCAGGTGCTTTGCAATAGAATAATTAGGAGTGGGTTTTGCTTTTTGAGGCAGGGTCTTGCTCTGTATCCCAGGCTGGTCTTGAACTCACTGGTGTAGCCCAGGCTGGCCTTGGACTCACAGCAATCTTCCTGCCTCAGCCTCCCTAGTGCTGGGATTACAGATGTGTGCCACCACACACAGCTTTATGTGGTTCTGGGGAATTGACCCTTGTATCGTGGGCCTTCTGAACACACCAACATCTCTGAGGGCCATACAACACACCCTCTGGGGACCCTTTCCCCACCCAAGCCCTTCTCTTCTCCTCCTGGGACATTCCACAAAGAGGCACCTCTCTCCCACCACCATTGTCACCAAGCAGGTCTACAGGTTATCCTGCTAGGCCATCGGGTGCACACATTGAGCCAGGTGGCCTATGACTGAGCAGGGCCTCCAGGGCCATGGCCGTGGCCACGTTGGTGTCTTGGGCTGGGTCTCTGATGTAGGGAAAGGCCAAATGTAACCCTGTCTTCTGAGGAGGAGCCCCACAATTCTAGAGTCACAGCCCAGACCCCTGGAGTCCTTCCCAAAGGGAGAATCAGCAGAAGACATGGGAATTAGCTTTACGTCTGCAGCTCCCTGTCCCGCACCCACAGCTCACGTCCTCTCAGCCAGGTCTGGGGCTGCTCAGCCATGGGACAGCGAAGTTGAGGAGCTGGGGACCTTCAAGAAACGCAGAAGCGAATGGATGAGGAGAACTTGGGACAAGCTTTGTGCACAAGGACGGGGAGCGCAGGAGCTGCACCTTGCCTGGCTGTAAGGAAGAGCGTCCAGAGGATAGCACCCAGGACAGAGGCCCAGGAGCCAGGGTGCCGGGCTGGGCAGAGTGGAAGGAAAGGCTTTCCGGGGAGGCAGCATGGACCATAGTCACGAAAGGGCGGGTGGCTTTCGGAGCCAGAGGTGTTTGCCATGTTTAGTTCCCTTCCCCCTTGTTTTTCTCAGTACTGGAGACTGAACCTAAGGCCTTCACACCGAGCTGCATCTCCAGTCCCTTTCTGATTTTGATTTTTGAAACAAGGTCTCACAAAGTTGCTAAGTTATGCAGGCTGGGCTCCAGCTTTCGATCCCCCTGCCTCAGCCTCCCAGAGTGCTGGGACTACGGGACTGTGCCACCAGGCCAGGCAGACGGTGTTTGATTTCTGACTTCGCCACCTCTAAGCCACCTCTCCCCAAGTCCTTGAACTCCCAGGAACACCAGCAGATGTTCATTAGTGGGTGGGGAGCAAGAGGGTTGGAGTGATTTGCTGGGGCAGCATGCTCGGAATAAATGCCACGGTGTAGCAGCGGAGCCCGCGTGCCTGGTCCCCGGCCAGCTTGGATGGGGATGCAGAGAGGGGGGAAGCAGGGAAAGACGGGGCCTAATAGGTTGTTCTTAATTATTATTATTATGGCTGTTTATCAGAAATCTCAGCTGCCCAGACCATAAGGGTGTGTGCCCCCACCTCCACGGGAACGCAATTAGGAGCTGCGCTGGGGACAGGATAATGAGCTGGCCTAGGTGTGGGGACGAGAAGTGACAGGCAGTGCGGGCAGCAGGGCTCTGGGACACACTTTTATTTCTAGGTGGCTTATTGTTGCTCTCTGGGGTGCTCATCAATGGGCTCAGCAGCCTTGGGGCTTTGGAGGATGAGGCGGTACTATTTGTTCTGATTCTTGGGGCTACAGGTAGGGTGGCTGGTTGGGACCCCCATAACGAGGAAAGCAGGTGGTGCCACTGCTGGGCCGGTTCCCTGCCACTGTGCAGGAGGACCATGGGCAGGCCGTGGGCCCCTCCTGGAACACAGCAGGATCCACACCAGGCAGGGCCAGCACCCTTATTCTCCATGGGCAGAGCACCCTGGTCCTCTCAGCACATCGCCCTCCTCCATCTAGCAAGCCAGAGAAAAGAAACTTGCTGTGCCTGGGCACTCAAGCTGCAAAGAGTAGCCTACTACCTGCATGGTAAAATGCAGCTCGATGCCACGTCCCCTAGGAAGCTTTCCCTGATTGCACACACGCACGTATCATCCATCCTCTCTGTGTACTTAGGACTACTGCTTCTGCTGTTCTCTGCTGGCCTTTCCCTGTCACGGGCCAGTGTCCCAGGTTAGATGTGAGGACTGCAGAGCAGGACCTGTGTCCTAGCCACCTCACTGCCTCCATGCCCAGGACAGCCCACAGCAAGTATCAGGATCTCAGAAGATGTTTGTTAGGTGGTGTTCACTTGAACCAAGGAGCATTCACACATCACAGGGAGTGGACGCTGGGGTCAGAGCTGGAGAGACAGAGAGCCAGGAGGGTTGTCCTGGCACGCATGTTTGGCCACAGGCCACTCGCAGGTCATGCGGCCTCGGTGGCCTTGCCCCGGGGCTGCTCCCCTGATGTGGCCTCAGGAGTCTCTGTGATGGATCACCACGCAGGAGGACAGCGTTCCCAGAAGGCCACGGGAAGAAGGTGACCCTGGGGCCTGCTGTGGGCACGTCTACCACGGGCAGGTGAGGGGGGCTTCTTAGTCTGCTCTCCTGGACCAGGCCTGGACGGCTGCGAGGGCACCCAGCACCCAGGCACAGGGAGATGCCGTGACAGAGGCAGCCTAACCCGGTGGTGCAGGCCTGTGAATTCAGCACTCTGGGAGGCTGAGGCAGGAGGATTGCAAGTTCAAGTCCAGCCTGGGCAACTTGGCAAGACCATGTCTCAAAATCAAAAATTAAAAAAATAAAATTGTCTGGGGATGATGCAGTTCACCATGAAGGTCCTGGGCTCACTCCCCACACTACCACACACACCAAAAGGCTGGAGGCATTAAATCATTTTGTGATATGAAAATGAAGGCAGGCATAGTACAGCATGAGGTACACATTTTGAGTGTTTTTAACAACAAAACCTCCAAGAAATGCTACATTCTGACTCCCCTACTCTGCTGGCAGGGTCAACATTTTTGCTCTTTTGCACCCCACACCCCCACCCCATGGAAACGGGCAGGGGTCGCCCAGGAAAGGGCAGTCATGTCGGGACTGCAGCTGAGGAAGATGGAGAGGGAGCTCTGGTGAGGCCTGCTGGACTCCGGGGGCAGCTGCTTTGGCCACATCCCCATCGCCCTGGGGGCTTCTGGTCCTGTCGGTTCAGTGGGCACCTGGGCTAGCTTTCTCTCCTGCTCAGTCTTGCTCAGCAGCCACTGCCTGGTACGAAAGGACTCTGGAGACTGTAGAAGAAGCACTGAATTCTGGGGGGACTTTGGGACCCAGCAGGAAGGGGACTTGAGGTGACTTGGGAAGGACTTGGCTCCCAGGCTGGGCTAGGAGTGCTGGGCAAGGGGTGGTCAGGCGGTGGGAACTGCGTGGGCAGTACATGGAGGATGAGGACAGCGTGGCCACTTCCTTCTGCCCGCTGAGGGGCTGGGCAGAGACCCTCTTAGGCTAAACTCTTCTGCGGTCTCTGTGGTCACCTCTGCCCCGTGGCATCCGCTGCCAAGGGCTCTCTCGCCTTCCTGCTTTGCTGGGACCTAGGCACTGGGAAGGCACAGAGGGGAGGGAGGGAGGGAGGACGGGGCAGGTCTCTGCCAGCTGCTTGGGGCAGGGGCTGGGGCTGCGTCCCTCCACCATAAGGCTTTTCCAGCACGGCGCTCTTCTTGATGGTGACAGCAGCCGTCCTGTGAGAGTCCTGGTGTCGCGCTGCCCCTCCGCTGCCTGTGCTGCTGTGGTCATCTCTCTACTGCTCCCTCCTTGTTTATCCCAGCCAGGCATCCATGCAGCTGGCCAGTAGGAGCCCAGGATGAGAGAAGAGGGTTGTGCAGAGGCACGTGGTTAGGACGGACCTGAGAGCCCAGCCTGGATCCGGTCGTGGAACTCTGTGCTGAAGGGAACTCAGAAGCCGCATCCTGGACTAGCCGAGGCTGGGGGCTGGCCGCCATCACTTAGTAATGTCTGGCCCGGTAATGGCGGCTGGGAGCAGGGCCATGTGCTCTAGTGTCCCCCTGTCCCAGGACGGATCACAGAGGGCTTCGGGCTGCAGGCAGAGAGACTCGGTCCCATGGTACAAGCATCAGAGGGTGGGAGGGACTAGCTCCTCAAAGCCATTTTGAACACAGCACGAGCTCTTTTCTCTGCCGACTGTGCGGTTGAGAGAAGCGATGGAGAGGACACGGGAAGACCACAGAGAGGCCACAGGATGGAAATGAGGAAGGTCCCGTCAGGAAGGAGCAGGAGACAGAGCGGGGAGTTAGGGAGAGAGGCCCTGAGGTGCTGCCTCAGCACCCGACTCTGGCTGCCAGTGCTGGGTCCTACTGGCAGGTACTGAGAAGACGCTGAGGCCACCTATCAGGAGACCCAAAGGACAGAGGGGGGGAGAGGGCAGGAGTCCATAGGGGTAGGACGCAGGTCTTTGTCACCGTCTCAGTGTTGGGACAGAATACCTAACACCCACAGGTTTATTTTAGCTCACAGTTTCTTGAGGTCTTGGGATACTTACGTGTGGCTGGCCATGGCGGAAGGGTCCGACTGAGGTCTGGCTGCAGAAAAGCTGTCCACCCCCTGGCGGAAGTGAGGGAAGCGAGGGAGGAGGGCAGAGCTAGCGTCTTCCTTCCTGGGTCGTGCCCCAGTGACCCGCCCTTTTCCAGGTCATGTGCCAGTGACCCGCCCCTCCCAGTCAAGACCCAGCGATCCACCCCTTCTGACAGGCCCCACCCCCACCGCACAGGAAGTTAATGGATTCATTCTCATGATTGAGTCACCTTCCAGACACAAGGCCAATGTGGGGAAAGCTCAGATCCACATCACAGCGGCGTTTCTCCTGTCCTCCAGAGCAGCCCTGGGCTCTGATCCCTCTGCTCTGGGCCTGGAGGAGTTGCACAACCCCTGGTTCCCTCAGACCACGAGTAATGAGGGGACCCTGTTGGGACCATGGTGGCAGCACCGTCTGGCCCCCATAAGTGAGCGACGGAAGAGCGAGGGGCAGCAGCTGATCAGTACCGCGAGGACTGTGCAGAGACCACACAGGTGCCTGGGGTCTCCGCCGCGGGCCAGGGCAGAAGCCACAGCGGGAGCTGCCCCAGATGGCCACTCTGAGCGGCCCGAAGCCGGCTTCCCCAGGCTCGTTTTCCTGGTTGGTTATGGCTTTTTGCTTCCAATGTCAAAACTCACATCCCTTCACTGCAGGAAGTGAGAAACATGTGGCCCTCTACTGAGAAGAGATCCTCTCTTCCCGCCAGCTCCGCCCCCTTCTCCCCGCCTTGCTGGGACTCCAGGTTCTTTGCTTCCCCCATCCCTTGCCTGCTTGGTCCAGGGACCGCAAGGGTCTCTGACTCAGACCTGTAGGAAACAGCCATTCACTGGTCAGTAGTCTCGGGTGTGTGGATTCTGGTGTCACCGGCCCCTGGAGGGCTCCCTGGTCCTGCCTCTCCCATGGTGTGAGATGCCTGGGTCTCCGGGGTGCCGGAAGGCCCTGGGTCACCTGCCACTTATATTTGATCCACTAAGAAACCCGAGGGAGACAGACGAGGTTTATGGGCCTCTCTGGGTCGTAGGGACCACACGACAGTCTGGAGAAGCCTCTGGGACCCTGTGGCCACTGGCACCTGAGCAGCCTGGGCATGGCCTTCCTGCCCCCAGCCCTCTGCCACTCTGTCCAGTGACTGACAGTGCGTCCCTAGCCCTGCTTCTCCTGCCACGCTCTCCATCCATGTCCTTCTCTAAGGGACCTGGAAGCCTCAAAATTCAGACCTAGACCACTCTGCATGGAGAAAAGCTCTCCTTCCACGGGGACAGCGCAAGCTGGGAGTGAAGGAACGCACTCGCAGAGAGACAGGAAGAGGGCTGGAGCAAGAGCCCGGTGGGTAAGGTGCTTGCCTGGCAAGCCTGAGCTCAGTTGCCCCGCACCACATAAACTGCGTGTGGTGGTGCACGCCTATAATCCCAGCACTCGGGAGGCTGAGACAGGAAGATTACCCTGTGTTTGAGGCCAGCTTGGGCTACTTAGTGAGTTCAGGACCACAGAGCAAGACCTTGTGTGTGTGTGTGTGTGTGTGTGTGTGTGTGTGTGTGTGTGTGTGAGAGAGAGAGAGAGAGAGAGGAAAGGTGATAAAAAAAAAACCCAGCAACACAGAACTAAGTCTCGACCATAAAGCCACCCAAGCCGCTCTGTCCCAGCAGACACGCAGTTTTTCTCAGCGGTCATAATGGACATGCTCAGCTGCTTCTCAGCATAGCACTCGGAGCAATTTCTCTTATTCTCTGACAGTGATTTTTGATGGTGGCTTCTAACATTAATTTAGCAAATGAGCTGGAACCAGGGCATTAAGTGGGTTAGAGATCATTGTGAACGGGCTCAGTAAGGAATGTCCTGCACTCTCCTCCCTTTCCTTAGCCCGTCCCTTAGCACTGTCCACTGAGCTGCCATCTCCGCCATGGGGTGCCTCCCTCGCTCAGGAGCCCACCATGACTCCCTATTGTTATCGCATCAAGTCAGACTCCAGCTTGCAAACCTCACACAAGCCAGCAGACTCCTTCCCCTCCCTGGGAGCTGTTGTCCATGCTCTTAGCACGGGTACCCACCCCTCTCTTGTGAGCCCCAGTCTCCTGAGCTCCCTGCCCCACAGCACTAGGTCCTATTTTCTTGCTCTGCCCGGCTACTTCCTCCTTCTGATCCTGACCCTCTTTGGCAGGCAATCCTCACCCGCTGCAGGTGGCCTCTGGTGCCCTGTCCAGGGACATCTCCCATCACCCTCTCTGCTAAGGCCCTGGCGTCTCCCAGGCAGGGTGTGACTTGAGGCACCCCTGGGGAGAAGCAGGCCTCCCTGGGGCATCTCCATTCCTCTCCCGGAGCCTGGCTGCCCGGGTGAGTTCGGGTCAGTGAAGCCTGCTCTTCTCCAAGAAAGGACTTCACATTCTGCCAGATGTGGGCACCTGGCTCTAGCTGCAGGCATTGTGCCGTACGGTGCCAGCTGTGAGCCAGACCCAAGCACGACCCATCTCTGGAGATGGCAGGACACCGGGTTCAACCTCTGGCTTCTCTCTTTAAAGAAATTCTGCTGAGGCTTCAAGACTTCTGAGGAAGGGCCGTGGAATTCAGGGAGTACTGCAGACCGGTGGGCCCAGGCTCCACCTGCGTCCACGCTGTGCCACGGGCGGCTCCCCTGACCCCTGCCCACCTCGGCATAGACCACCTGAGGCTGCACAGAGCACCCATGTCAGGAGGAAGCACTTGACAGATCATCGTAGCAAAAACCCGAGTGGCAGCAGAGCAGCGGTGCCAGGCCCCAACCTTACAAGATCCGCAGACTTGTTCCCCACTTCCAGGGGAGGAAGCTGAGGCCCACACTGCTGCAGCGACTTACATCTGCACCTGCCCCCGAGGCCTTAGTCCACTATCCCTCAGCCACCCAAGTGCAGCCCCCTGGGCAAAGGCCCTGGTGTCTGCTTCTGAGGGGGTGCGCAGCTGCGGGCAGTGCAGAGAGAGGGCACCTCTGTGCCGGCCGCGGAGCACTCCCCGCTGTCCCTTGGCTGTGGCCTGTCTGTGCTCTGCGGCAGAGGGCAGCTGTGCTGAGCAGCGCACACGCTATGCCTGGCTGGAGTTTCTCATCGGATGCACGCAAGGGCTGGGACACCCACGGCGGGCGGCCTCCGTGCCTGGAGACTCACAGGCTCAGAGATTAAGAATACGTGGTTCTGAGCAGTTGTGGAGAACAAGAAGCAGGGGGACTGAAGGGGGCCCTCTCACTGCTCTGATGCCCGTGCTCCCCAGCCCTGAGAGCTGCTCAGTTGGCCCCCAAAATGCACGAAATCTTTCACAAGGTATTGGTCAGCTCCCGTTCTGTGGGGCTCGAGGCCAGCCCGGGGGCCAGGCAGAGGACAGACACCTTGGAGTTCCTTGTGTGTCTGTTATGTTTGTTGATCTTTTGCTCTGTTCTGTTTGGTGGTACTGGGGATCCAACTCAGAGCCTTCACACTGAGCTACATCCCCTACGTAGTACACCAGGTCCAAGAGGCTGTCCTGGCCGTGGTAGCTGAAGATTCCTGCTCCTCCCCGATGCTGTCCTCTCAGTCCAGCTGCACTGTGCCTCCCCTGCCTCTTCTGCCTCAGGCAGGGTTATGCCACAGACCTGCGCTCCTCTGGGGTCCTGCAGGGACTCGTGTTCCTCGGGGTACTGTGTCCCGGGGGCGCCTAGGTCTGTGTACATGCTGTTCCCTCTGCCTGGCTTCTGCTTTGTCCATGTGCTCTGAAAAACACGACAGCTCCAGCCCGGCAGGGCTTTTCTCACCTCCCTCCTCTCCTACCCCGATCCCTGGGCTCTGCTCACGAGTCACCGATGCGTGGCGTGTGCAGACAGGAATGTGAGACTTGTGCACATCACACCATGGTGTACCCCAGAGGTGTGACCTCGTGCTGTGGCCAGCCAGTGCTAGGGATGCTGGTGCTGTGTGTCTTGGGCTTTCACTGGCTGGGCTGACACGGGAAGATGAGAATGGCCACGAAGTTAGCCTGGGGGTGCTGAGCTGGAGCCTGGGGAAATACTAGACGCAGACCAGTCTGTCCCCACACCTGAGCCTTTGATGATGCTCTGACCCGCTGGGAAGCTGGCACCTCCTTCAAGCTAAGCGTAGCCCTAGCCCGGGACGTGGGAAGGCCATGCAGGGTCTGGCAGGAGCCGGAAGCATTATAGTTTGGTTGACAAATCCCTCAACTGCAACTCAGCAACACCTATGGGTGTCACAGTGGTCCCTGTGCCTCCCCTCTCTCTTTCTCTTTCTCCATGTGTGAGTGCGTGTCTGTGCGTGGGTGTGTGGTATTAGGGACTGAGCCTAGGGTCTTCATGCTGAACTACACTTCCAGCCCATTTCTGTTTCTGATCTTGAATCTGTGTCTCATTAATTTCCTAAGTTGCTCAAACTTGTGATCCTCCCGCCTCAGCCTCTCCGAGTGCTGGGATTACAAGCCTGTGCTGCTGGATCCTGGCTTTCTGTGCCTTCTGAGTGTGAAAGAAAGACCCGGCCGCTGCATCCCTTCCACCTGGGCACGTGCATATTGGAGTGCTACTGCCCTGAGCTTTGGGGGAGAGAGCTCTGGTAACTGCGACCTCTGATGAGCCAAGGCCACCCTTCCAGTGCTTCCTCCCTCCCCATAGCTCAGGGCTGCACCTCGCTGTGGACATTGCTCCCGCCCCCAGGAAGTCCATCCTCTTTCAGGAGAACCAAACCAAGAGATAAATAGAAGTTTGGACAGTGACCATTGGGACCAGATCTCGTTCCCAGATAAGGCAGAGTCCACACGGCAGCAGGGGTGGGCTCTTAAGCTGGGTGTGACAGTGTTGGGGTGGAAGCTGAGGATCTAGGAAGGGACAGCAGGCAGGGACCCAGGACCTTCCTGCATTTCTAGACCTGGGTTTCATAATGCTCACCTTCAAAGGGCACAAAAAACTGGACAGAGGGCAGGCTTTGAGTGGGACCCGCCAGGGGCGGTGTCTCTCTGCTTGTGCCCACTTTGCCAAGTCTCACATTCCTGTCTGCATTTTTAATTTAAAGATGACTTTTTTTTTTTTTTCAGCCCATGCCTGGCAGTACAGGCCTTTAGTCCCAGCACTTTGGGAGGCTGAGAGGCAAGAGGATCGAGCCCAGCCTGGGCAAGTTAGCTGAACTAGTGAGACTCTGTCTCAACATCAAAATTAAAAATAGCCTGGGATGCAGTTCAGTGTAAAGACCCAGGGCTCGATTCCCAGAACCACAAAAATGAGAGAGAGAAAGAAAGAATAACAGAAAGAAAACTTTGTCCTTAAAATTGCTCTTTTAATTCCCATGTATCTGTGACACACTGACCTTGAGGAGCTGGTGCCTGTGCACATCACACCTTGGTCGCTTTCCTTCCCCCCCCCCCATCGCTCCCCACCGTCCCTCTCCCCAAAGTCCAGCTCCCTTTTGCCCTGTTATTCATGCTTGAGTCCTAGCCGGAAAGCGGGGCTGGGAAGAATTCAAGACAACGTCTTTCCAAATACTGCTGTGCCACACACTGCATCCCAAAGTTGGCGCCTCCGGAAGCTGGGGTTGTCTCGAAAATCCCCCGTGCCTTGCCAACAGCCCCCTTTGAGCTGGGAGTGGCCACCGAATGAAGACAGGACAGGAGCCCACGGGCACCCAAGCCCCTCCGACCCTGCCCCATCCTCCACCCTGTACCACCTCATCCTCCATGAGGGCCTGCGGCCAGCTCTGCCATCTGCTGTGATTTATAGAAAAGAGGCAGTGATTAATGGCTAGGCAGCGAGGGTACAGCCGGCCTCCCGTTTACCTGCCCCCTGACCCCCGGCACAGTCCACACAGCGCTGGGTGAGTGTATAAATCATGCACTTTAAAAATATTTAAAGGAGGAGCCAGGCCTGCAGCCGAGTTTCCTTTAATGGACTCGTTTTCAGCTGAGGGTGAGTATGCTAATTAGGAGATAAAACAAACTGGCTGTTTGAAATGCAAATGAGCTGGTGAAAGGCTTCTGGTCCTGTCCTTCCCCGCTGCCTGGCTGGGAGGCTAAATCTTACTTCTTCCAACCACTTTCCACAGCCCATCGCTAACCAAAAAAGATAGCGGCTCATCCTAAAGCTGAGAGGTGCTAGCTCTTGTTTTTGCCCCCTCGGCTTTTACTAGGACTGGGGAGCCCAAGGGAAAAGAGCCTCCCGACTCCAGGGTTTGGAGACTGCTCTCAGCCACCAGTACCACCCCCCCCCCCCCAGCCCCTCTGCTCCCCAGCCCTCTCCTCTCCCTGCCCCTGCCCAGCTCGGCTCCCTGCCTATCTCCTGGCCCAGGAAAGCCTCCTTGTCCTGCTAGTGCCCTCATCAGTCTCCTCTGACAGCATCTGCCTTTGCAGGGATCTGTCACCCTCTTCCCCCAGCATGATCCTGCCCCATCCCATCACAGCTAGCTACTGGCTCCCCTGGGCCCACGGGCATCCCAGTGCCCAGCTCAGAGGCCCTCCCTGGCTGGCTCCCAGCACCCTTCAGGGCTGGAATACCTGGCGATCCACCCATGTGACTTTCAGGGCGCTGAACCTGGGTTCTGCCGCTAGCAGGACAAAGCGAGGATGTGTTCGTGCATTTGTCCTCCTCCAAGACCTGGGGCTCCTCTTTCTCACAGATCTGCTTTCTTAACCTTTCGCCCTGACCCTGGGGGACATAGCTAGTGTTTGCTGGAGGCACGCTGAGCTGAGTTGACCCAGGGGAGACCCACAAGGACAGGTGTGGTGCCTGTGCGGGGGACCTTTAAACCCAGGATGGGCACCTGCCATCAGACTCATCTCTTTAGAGCATTCAGCCCAGGTGTCCTCTTAGTTAAGACACAGAACTCCATGTGGAAAGAAAGGACCCCAGGCGACCCCTACCCCCCGGGATGGGGCCAGTCCCCTCATGACATCCACCAAGACACGACAGTCTCGGGCACGTTCACATGCGTCTGCGCACCGCACCTTGCTCTGTCTGTGGCTTCACCTGGGTGCAGACAGAGCCCGCACCCCCAGCCCAACCTGGGCAGACCCCTGAAACTCCCAAGCATCTCGTCACTGCTCCTGGATGCCACCTTGTCAAACCCTGGCCTCCGTCTTCCCGGGGCACAGCCAAGCGGGTGCCCAGGGGACTATTAGACCATTAAATATTTAAATACTTCCCCACCCCAGGCCGCATTTCCTCCCTGACTCAGTCCAGTTCCCTGTTATTCTCTCTCTCTCTCCCCCAACTCTGTATCAGTCTCTGGGAGGCTGAGGCAGGAGGATTGCAAGTTGCAGCCTAGCCTGGACAACTTTGTGAATTAGCAAGACCACGACTCAAAATCAAAAATAAAAATAGATAGAGGACATAGCTCAACCCCAGTGCCGCAAAAACAAGTAGAGTGTGTGGCTGGACTGTTTAGGAAGCGTATGTAATGAATAAGTGTGGGTACAAATGTTTCAGGACACTGTCCCTTGGGTCAGAGAAGGAAGAGGCTGGTGGGCAGGAAGCCACTGGTCCCTGCAGAGCCCGTGTCCACCACCAGGGGCGCTGGAGCACAGTGTGCTTGGCAGGAGTCTTGGTTGAGGGGTCCGGCAAAGATAACTGCTGCAGATCGGGCTCTGAACACAGGACTCACAGCTGTCCTGGGCTGTGTCCGTGTGCCCCACCTGGGCCCCCGGGAACAGAGTCTGAGTCTACACCTGTGTGGTGAAGGCTGAGAAAGCCGGGAGAGGAGGGACATCATACAGAGCCACAGTATGAAGTCAGCAGCCCACCAGCGACTGCTGCGGGAGTCGGAGACCTCTGCAAGCGTGGCATGATCCCCATCCCAGAACCACGGGCTGGAGGGAAGAAGGACACCCCTCCTGGCCACGGGTAGCCCACGGCGTCGACTCCCCGGCTTACCGGGGGCACCGACATGGGCGCTGAGCCCTGGTTTGGGGGGGGGGGGAGTTGGAGGGGCAGATGCAAGATACTGTCCAGCCGAGGCTGCCCGAAATAGGCCAGAGCCACGTGGAGCTGTCACTGCAGCAGACAGGGACAGGAGACAGCAGACCAGCCAGGGCTGGAGGACGGCAAGAATTTTTTTTTTTTTTTGGGGGGGACGTATAATCGGTGAGGTGCTTGCAAACATCCAGTAAGGATGCATGTCTCCCAGTCTGAAGTTCAGGGAAACGCTCCAAGGGAAGCACAGATTTGGACATACGGACTCCATGAAAGGCCACAGACCAAGGTATCTGGATGGAGCCCTGAGAAACTCGCCAGGCAAGAGAGGAGTGGGATCATGCAGCGGAGCCTATGAGGGCAGCAGGAGGGGAGCCCAGCTGTGGGCTGGCCTGGCCTTGGATGGGCCCTCCATTGTCACAGCAGGGGCCTGGAGGACACGGCCCTACTAGTCAACATGACTGTGGCAGCAGTCTCCCTCAGAGCGCATGTTCCTCACTGTAATAAGGAACAGGGTTCCTCAGGGAGCTTGGAGAGAGGAAGAGTCGGGGGAGGTTGGAGGACAGTGAGGGTAAAAACGTCCCCTGCACCGGGTGGTGAGGCTTTGGGGTTCCTCCTCCAGCCAGGCTGTGCATATGTCCCAGGGTGTCCACTCTCTCAAGCACTCCCAGCTCCCTGGGATGTCTGTGGGCTCCACGGAGGAGCCCAACATGTCAAGATCAGCCCCAAGTTGGGGTGAAGATACAGGCAAGGCTCAGGTTCATTTCAGTCATAAGACAGACGTATGGTGACATTAGGGCAAGTCACAGCTCACTTCTTTGTGCCTCAGTTTCCTACCTGTAGAAAGCCCATGTTGGGCTCAATGAATCTGTTTCCATCCCTGCATGTCCAGGAGTCCTGACCTCAAGCGACAGGGACAAAATAGCCAAATGCTGTCCTCATTTTGATTGTGATCAACCGCAGAGAATGGTACAGGATCTGTCCTCACCGTCTGAGCAGCTCCCAGATAAAAGCAGAACGCTTGAGGTCTCAGGAGGCCACGGCTGCCAAAACTGAAGCTTGTACAAACTGGGAAGAAGACGCCACCAGGAGCAGAGGCTGGGGCCCTTGGGCTCCTCATTGCCAAGGCCATCACCTCGCGACAGAGAATCCTCCTGCTCAGAGCTCATGGTCCTGGGAACAGCTGGGCGTGGCCAGCCCTGGTTGGTGAGCGGTTTGTCTGGATTGGAGGAGACCTCCTTCTCACCTCTCCCATGGAAAGGCTACCCACACGCTACATGTGCTGAAGGTGTGAGCTCAGCGTGGTGCCCAGCCCAAAGCCAAAGTCAGTGCCTGCTTGTGGACCAGCTGACCAGCCCCAAGATGGCTGCTTCCTCTCTCCTCCTCCCCTCCTCCCCATCCCTGGCCTTGGAGCCCACCCCTCACCATCCCTCTGATAAATGGCTAGACCCCTTGAGCAAGGGGGGTAGGGGCATTTGCCAGGCACTGCAAGGAGCCGTGTAGGGCCTTGTTCTCCCTGACACCTTTATTAATCGCTCAGCCAAGAAGATAAACAGCTTGTTAATTAAATTTGCAGATGTTGCTAAATTGGGAGGTGTTCTGATTGTTCAGGCCCAGGAAGATAGAATGGTTCTACACGGGGCCTTGGAGAGGTCAGCCTGGGCCAGAGCCAGGACCTGGGTGATTTAGCTGGCGGGCAGTGCTAACGCTGATCATGGCCAGCATGTGTTGAGCACTTACTGTATGCCAGGTGCTCGTGAGCCTGGGAATTTTGAGCTTGGGTTCCTGCTATTCACACCTGGACTCCTGGAGCAGTTTCCTTCATTTCTCCGGCTGCTGTTTGTTCTTGTGCTGAAGATGGGGCTCCTCACATGGTGTTCGTGAGCCTTGAGGTCATGGCCTTGCCAAGTGGAGAGGCCCCATTTTCCAGGCCAGAGAGTGGCAGCTCCCAGACACCAGCCTTGAGCCTCTGTTGGGGGATGGTGGGATCGCTTGATCTGAATGGGATGGTTTAGGTTTAAGGAATTTAACATCTGGGTAGGCAGAGGATGAGCTTGACGGGGTCCAGAATTTTGGGGTGTTTGGGAATTGGGAAGCAGTCCAGGCTATCACTTATCCCGGGGAGGTCTGGGAGCTCTGGAACAGTTTGGAAACTCCAGCCACTGTAATGATAAGAAGCGCCAGGCTGAAAGCTGAATGCGGCCAAATAGCGCCACCTAGTGCACCTTCTTGCACACTACAGTCGGAAAGGCCGGCAGCGAGCTGAGCCGCTTCTCTAGCTGTCCTGGAGGAGCTGGGGCCGAACGGCTCAGAGAGGGAAACAAGCAGAATCTCGAGGGGTACAATGTGTCATGCTATTCATATTTGGAACACTTTCTCACTGCTATGACCCCAGTGCACAGAACAGTCTTAGCATGCCATGAACACGCAATATGTGTTTGTTGAATGAATACATAAGGAAAATTCATTTTGCAAGGGCAACAATTCAACACCTGCCCGAGTACACATATTTATGGAACATTTAAATTACCCAAAAAGGGCTGTGATATACCCCGTCTATTATATCTCCTGCAAGGGGCAGGGCCTGCGGCTTCCCCTGTCAGACTGTGTCCTGCGCACAGAAGAGCCATAGAAAGTGCAGGCGTGGGGCCTTCGGCAGTGGGGCGCACGTTCACGGGAGCAGCTCAGGGTGGCCTAGGCAGTCCTAGAGGTGATCTCCCTGGATATTCTACCCCACACTAGATTTCATTTATTTGTTGATACAATTTATTGGAAGAGAGAGCTTTGATACATCTAAAAAATAAACTAAGTTTACCACACAAAGGCACACGAAATGCACAGAAAGGAAAAAACAGGAAAAACAATTTGGCCGTGTTGGAACAATTGCGATGGATTTCAAAGCTGTTCCTAAGAACTTGGTGTTGACTCCATGATCACATTTTGAATGTTTGTTGAATAAAATACATTAGTGAAATTAAGATTGCTCTTCCTTGTGAACTTTTTATGACGTCAAAAGTTGTAAAATGCCTCTGTGCCTGGCTTTCTTCCCCTCCCCCCACATGCCGGTAATAGGAGTTAAACACACTGCCTTCACAAAACTACATCCAGAGTCCATTTTATTTTATTTTTTACATTTTGAGATAGGGTCTCACCCAGTAGCTAGGTTGCCCGGGCTGGGCTCTAACTTGGGATCCTCCTGCCTCAGCCTCCCAGAGTGCTAGGATTACAGGTGTGTGCCACCACATCTGGCCTGGCATCCATTTGCGTTGACAGTACTGGCTCAGAGTCAATCGCTGGTGTCTTAGTTACTTTCTCGTTGCTGTGACTCAATACCCAACATCCACAAATTAAGGAGATTGTTGTGGTTTGGATCTGGAGTGTCCGCCAAAAGCCTCATGTTCCTATGGATACTGCGTAGCGTTGGGAGGTGGGGCCTGGCGGGAAGGGGCAGGTGCTTAGGACTTGACCTGGATGGATGTGTCCTGGTCTGCCCTTCCTCCCAGTCTCTCTCTGGTCCACCATGCTGTGAGAATGTCTGTCTCCTGGGCAGCAATAGATCTAACTGCAGCCCCACCGTGGGATTCCAACATTTTCCAGCTGCCCACCCGTGAATGGACTGAGACCTTCTGAAACTGTAAGCTACAATAAATCTTTCCTCCTTAAGTTGTGAATGTTAGGTATTGAGTCACAGCAACAAAAAGGTAACTAAGACAGGGAGGAAAAGTCCATTCAGGGGCATCTAGCAGCAATGGAAGTACATGGGATAAGTACAGGTGGACACAGCTCCTCAAAACATCACAAACAGGAAGCCAAGTCCAGTCAAGTCCAGTCTCCTCAGAGGAAGGTAGGGACCCATGTAATTGAAGACATTCTCCCAAGG
>PVKB01003134.1:202218-222225 GCA_004027205.1 Ctenodactylus gundi | reverse complement strand
CCCGGCTTTAAAGAGAAGGTAAAGGCTGTTAGTGGTTTTGGCCATTGTCTTAATGTGCTCAGACAGCACGAGGTATATGGGTGAGCAATTGGGCAAGGCCAATCCTTATGGTCTGGTTATCTCATCTGCAGTACTAGAACTGGTGAGATTCTCAACCAGGAAACTCAAATTTCAAAACTTCCCAATTGATCAATTTGCCCTTAGCCTGGAGCAAAGTCTCCCTGCTTGTCAGGGTTTTGACCGGAAATGAACATCCCATCCCCAAAGGCTCCTGTGTCTGGAAGGTGACTGGTTCCTGGGGCACTGGGCAGGTCGGCAGATGACTTTCTGTGCTGGTAGGAGGTGGGTGGGGCCCGGGTGGAGGGATGGGCTGCTGGGGTGCAGCCTCTGTTCTCTGACTGCAATGAAAAGAGCGGTTTCCTCCACCATGCCCTTCCAGCATAGCCGGTTCTGTTGCAGACCAGCCAACCATGCATGGACTGAGAGCTCCTAAACCATAAGGGAAAGGAGGCCTCTCGTCTTTCAGGTTGGCGTATCAGGTGTGTGTCCAGCAATAAGAAAGTGATTAAGACACTCTTCCATAATAAAATAGGAGGGGCATTCCCTCAAAAGTCAGTATCCCATAATAAATAGCAGAGAGTTTTTTAGTAATAAATAGGATCACTTACTGGAGATGTGGTTAATCGAAGGATAGTGCCATTTTTTATTTCATTGCGATTCTGGAAAACAGAACAAAACAAAATGTCTTGGTAAATCTTCAAGCACAGGCTGGTTAACAACAAAGGCATATATAATCTAGTATCAACTTTATATAATAAACATTCTCCTGATTCACTTTATTCACTTGAGCAATTTTTAATTATTTCCACAAAGATTTTTAACCTGGGTCCCAAATGTGTTAACTTCATATCAAGTCACAAGCAACACCCAGCACAGAAGAAGTCAATATAATCCAAAGAATAGGAATGTGGGACCCAAGAAAAGCAAATGAAAAAGCAATTATGGTAGCACATGCCTGTAATCCAAGTATTCTGGGAGACTGAGGCAGGACAACTGCAAGTTTGAGCCCAGCATGAGAAAAATAGTTAGACTGTCTCAAAAATAAAATTTTCAAAATTAAAAAGGGCTGGGGACATAGCTTAATGTGAAGGCCTTGGGTTTAATCCCCAGGACTAAAACAGGGAAAAGGTTAATTACAAGTTCACTCAGAGAATATGATCGAGTAATTCCGCTCTTATTCTATATCTGAAAAAACTGAAGATGTGTATCTACATAAAAACTTACACACTAATATTCATGGGGAATCATTCCTAATAGCGAAAAAGTCAAAACAGCCTGCATGTCCATCAACAGTAAATGAATAAACAAACATGGTACATCCATTCGATGGGAAATTAGTAGGTTATTTAAAAAATGGCATGTTGAAATGTGTCATACACAGATGAATCTCGAAAACATTAAAGTAAGTGAACAGCACCAGAGATGAAAGATCACATGCGGTTTGATTCCACATAGAAGAAACATGTTCAGAATAAACAAAAATTCATGCAGAAAGCAGATGGGTAGTTACCCGGGGTCTGGGGAAGCAAGAATGGAGGATCACTGCTAATAGGTTTCCCCAGGGTAAAAAATGTTCTAGTATTAAAGAGTGATGATTGTACAAGTCCATGAATACACTAGAAGACACCAAGTGAAACACGTTTTCAGAAGTTTACTTTTGTATGTGACATATATGCCGCTAAAGCACTTGTTTATAAAAAGGTCATGAAGAAGCCTTCTTTCTGAACACTTGGTAACCCCTTCTGCATGCTGTAATGAAGGGACAGTGAATGTGCAGATCCTAACTCAGCCTGAGACACTCCCGGAAGCGTATGTGAGGTGAGCATTTCCAAGCTATGACTGAACATCTTTTGCAGAGGGCAAAATTTCACTGGCAGTTCCATCTAATTCCACCAGAGGACGCTCCAACCTCAGTTTCCAAGAGGGAACTTTTTTTCACCTTTTTTTACCTTTTTCTCTCCCCATTTGATTGATATATGTAAGTGCAATAAATAAAGTTCACATTGATCTAGAGTATTTTGTGCACATACATAATGTGGCAAAGTTACAAATCCTTCCCCTCTCCCTTTTAGACCCTCCCACTCCCTCCCCCACCCCTCTAATTCCCATTATGTCCCACATTAAGTTCTATGAATTGTGATCTGGGTTTCTCATATCAGAGACACCATTCGATATTTCAGCTTCTGCTTCTGACTCACTTCAATAAGCACGATGGTCTCAAGTTGCCTCCATTTACCTACAAAAGCCTCCAACCTGTTTGTCTTTATAGATGACTAGAATTCCACTGTGTATAAATACCACAATCTGTGTGTCCATTGGACTGTTGATGGGTATTTATTCGGGTGTCTTCCACAGTTTAGCTATTGTTAGTTGTGCTGCTATAAACCTGGATATAAATGTATCTCTATTACATGCTGTTTTTAACTCCTCTGGGAATATTCCCACAAGAAGTATCTTTGAATCGAAGGGGATTATTTATTTCCAGTCTTTTGAGAGACTTCCATGCTGCTTTCTATAGTGGTTGTACCAGTTTACATTCCCACCAGCAGTGCAGGAGGGTTCCTTTTTCCCCACAGCCTCGCCAGCACTGATTCCTGTTTGAGTTCTTGATATAGGCCAATCTCTCTGGAGTTAAGATGGAATCTTAGTGATGTTATGATTTGCATTTCTCTAATGGCTAAGGATTTTGAACATCTTTTCATGTATTTATTGGCCATTTGAATTTCATCTAAGAACTGCTTTTTCATTTTTTTTTTTTTTGCCCATTTTTCAATAGGGTCTTTGATTTTGACGGGCTTACTTTTCTTCAGTTCCCTGTATATTCTGGTTATGAGCCTCCTATCTGAGGTATCAGTGGTGAATATTTTTTCCCATTCTGTCAGTTCTCTTTTTACACTGATGATATTTTCCTTTGCCATGCAGAAACTTTTTAATCTGACATAATCCCACTTGTTAATTCTGGGGGCTATTTCTTTTGCTTTTGGTGTCTTATTAAGAAGTGTCTGCCTACACCTATGTCTTTTCGATATGTGCCTAATTATTTTCCAGAAGGTTCAGCGTTTCATTTTTAATGTCTAGGTCTTTGATCTACTTTGATTTGATTTTGATGCATGGTGACAAGTGTGTGTCTAGATTCATTCTTCTGCATGTGGCTGACCAATTTTCCCAGCACCATTTTTTTTTAAGAGGCTATCCTTTTCCCAGTGTATGCCTGTGGCTCCTTTATCGAACATTAGGTAGCTGAGGGTATTTGAGTTTGTCCCTGCATCCTCAGTTCTGTTCCACTGGTCTACCTACCTGTTTTTGTGCCAATACCATATAGTTTTTACAACTACTGTTTTATAGTATAACTTGATGTCTGGACTTGTAATGCCTCCTGCCTTAGTCTTGTTACTCAAGACTGCTGTAGTTATTCTAGGTCTCCTTTGGTTCCATACGAATTTAAGGATTATTTTTCAAGTTCTGTAAAAATATAGTTGGTATTTTGATAAGAATTGCATTGCATCTGTATATCAGTTTTGGCCGCAGAGCCATTTTGACTAAATTAATTCTGCCTTTCCAAGAACAGAGGATGTGTTTCCATTTTCTGATGCCATCTACAACTTCTTTCTTCAATGTCATAGAGTTTTCTTTACATAGGTCCTTCACTTCCTTGTTTAGGTATACTGCTAGGTATTTAATTTTTTGCTGGGCCATTGATAATGGGATTATTCTTCTGAGCTCTTTCTCAGTGAGTTCATTGTTGGTGTAGAGAAAAGCTACTGATTTTTTAGTATTCATTTTATAGCCTGTGATAGTGGCTGAATTTACTATTTCCAAGAGTTTCATAGTGGATTTTTTGGGATCTTCTATGTAGATAATAATATCATCTGCAAATAAGGATAGTTTGACTTCCTCCTTTCCAATGCAAAATCCCTGTATTTCATTTTCTTGCCTGATTGCTATGGCAAGTGTTTCAAGGAGTATGTTGAAGAAGAGTGGTCAGAGTGGACAGCCTTATCATGTTCCTGATTTGAGAGGAAACATTTTTAATTTCTCTCCATTTACTATGATATTTGCAGTAGATTTGGCATATATGGCTTTTATAAGTTTGAGATAAGGCCCTTCTATACCTATTTTTCTCAGCTTATCTCAAGAAAGGGTGTTGGGCTTTATCAAATACTTTTTCTGCATCAATTGAGATGATCATGCATTTTTTGGTTTTGCTTTTGTTACTGTGGTGTATTACATTGATTTATGTATGTTGAACCAGCCTTGCATCCCAGGCATGAAACCCACTTGATCATGGTGTATGATTTTTCTGATTACTTACTGGATTCTATTTGCCAGAATCTTATTGACAATTTTTGCATCTATATTCATTCAGGATATTGGTCTATAATTTTCCTTCCTGATTAAGTCTTTGTCTGGTTTTGGGACTAAGGTGATACTAGCCTCCAGAAATGAGTTTGGTAGTATTCCTTCTCTTTCAACTTCATGGAACAGTTTGAGAAGTACTGGAGTTAGTTCTTCCTTGAAATACTGAAAGAATTCTGCAGTGAATCCATCTGGTCCTGAGCTTTTATTTGTAGGTAGAGCTTTTATTACTGCTTCAATTTCTGTGTGTGTAATGGGGTTATTCAAGATTTTTATGCCTTCTTCATTAATTTTGGTATTTTGTATGTGCCTAGGAAGTCATTCATTTCTTCCCAATTCTCTAACTTGTTAGAATATAGGTGTTCAAAATAATTTCTCATAATATTCTGAATTTCTGCAGTCTGCTGCAATTTCACCCTTTCATTTCTAAGTAGGTTAGCTAACCTGTGCTTTATCTTTCCTTCTCTTGGTGAGTTTAGCTAGAGGTTTGTCAATCTTGTTTATTCTTTCAAAGAAAGAATAAATTGACTCATTGATCTTTTTATTTCTTTTTAATTTCAATTTCATTCATTTCAGATCTAATCTTTATAATGTCTTTTCTTCTACTGCTTTTTGGCTTAGATTATTCTTGCTTCTCTAGTGCCTTAAAGTACACCATAAGGTGCATAATTAACATTTTTATTTATGACTGTTCTGTTCTTTTGATGTATGCATATATGGCTATGAATTTCCTTCTAAGGACTGCTTTCATTGTGTCCCACAGATTTTGATATGTACTTCCTTCATCATTTAACTCTATGAAGTTTTTTATTTCTTCTCTGATTTCCTCTGTGATCTTCTGTTTGGTCAGTAGTAAACTGTTTAGTCTTCATGTACTTGTGTATTTTCTTCTGTTTCTTTTGCTGCTGAGTTCCAGCTATATTCCATTATGATCTGAAAGTGTACAAAATTATTTCTATTCCTTTGTATTTATTTAAGCATGACATGTGACCTAGAATATGGTCTATTTTAGAAAATGTTCCACACGCTGCCGAGAAGAACGTGTATTCTGTTGATGTTGGGTGAAAAACTCTGTAAACATCCACTAGGTCCAAGTTTTCTATAGTGTCATTTAACTGTTGTTTACCTTTGTGTATTTTCTTTTTCTTTTCTTTCTTTCTTTCTTTCTTTCTTTCTTTCTTTTTTTTTTTTTTTTGAAACGGTCTCACTCTGTAGCCCAGGCTGGTCCTGAACTCACAATGGAGCTATGGAGAGCCCAGGCTGGCCTAGGAATTTTGGCAATCCCCTCCTGCCTGAGCCTCCTGAGTGCTGGGATTATAGGCTTGTGCCACCACACCCAGTTTATGTGGTGCTGGGGAATCGATCTCAGGCACTTGGCGCTTGCAAGTGCTTTAACTGTTGAGCCATTCCTCCAGCCCTTCTCGTGGATTTTCTATGTAATTGATCTACTGATCGGTGATAGTGAAGTATTAATGTCCCCTGCTATAGCTGTATTGGAGCCAAATGTCCTGTTAGATCTAATAATTTTTGGTTAACATAATTGGGTGCTCCAGAGTTGGGAGCATATATTGAGAACTGTGAATTCTTCCTGTGAATTATTCCCTTAACCAGTATATAGTGACCATCTTTGTCTCTCCTAATCTGTTTTATTTTGAAATCTGATGAGTCTGAGACTAACATAGCTACCCCTGCTTGCTTCCCAGGTCCTGCTGCAAAAAATACTGAATTCCATCCTTTTATTATCAGTCTGTGAGTTTCCTTGCTGGTGAAGTGTATCTCATATAAACAGCAAATTAGGGGTTTATTTTTTTGATCCAGTCAACCAGCCTATATCTTTTAGTAGATGAGTTGAGGCCATTCACATTCAGAGTACTTATTGAGATATATTTCATATGTCCTGCCACTTTTACAGTTTTTCAGCATTATTCACTAGACTTACTTTCTTCTCAGCTCATTCTCCTATATCTGTTGCATCTTTTTCTCTAGGGTCATTGGTGTTGTTAGCCTCCCTTTCACTTTCTAAGTTTCCATTAAGTATTCTCTGCAGTGCTGACTTAATGGCCACAAATTTCTTTAAGCTTTCTATATCATGGAAAGTTTTTAACTTCTCCCTCTAATTTAAAAGATAGTTTTGCTGGATATAGCAGTCTGGGTTGGCATTTATGTTCTCTTAGTGCTTGGATGATACTGCTCCATGATCTCCTGGTTTTTAGGGTCTGGGTTGAGAAATTTGAAGTTATCCTGATGGGCTTGTTTGTAAGTCACCCTTTGTTTTTATCTTTCAGATTTTAATATTCTCTCTTTGTGTTGGGTCTCCAGTATTTTAATTATGACGTGTTGTGATGAGGTTCTCTTCTGATTAAATTTTTTTGGTGTTCTATATGCCTGCAGTAGTTCAATGTTCATTTCTATCCTTAGATTTGGGAAATTTTCTTCCATAATTTCATTGAACATGGCCTTTAAGCCTTTTGTTTTGTCCTCAGTTTTCTCTTGCACTTCCATAACTCTGAGGTGATTTCTCTGAGTCATCTGTCAGCTATTGTAATCATTCTTTCTTCCTTTATTGTTTTGCATTCTTTACTGCCTGTATGTTCCAGCTCAACCAGTTTACCTTCTATTTCTGATATTCTCTTCTCAAAATGTCCAAACTGGTTATTTTTTTCCAGTCTGTTTTTCACATCCTGAAGGTTAGCTTTCATTGCTTTTATATTTCTGTTGAATTCTTCCCTAATTTCTTGTATTGCCTTCATTATCTGCTTGTTCCTATCTTCTTTATTTTTGTCTAATTTCTTGTTTGCTGTTAGTATAGCTATGTTCCAATAGGGACCTTCTCAGACTCATCTTGGTGCATCACCCATGAGGAAACCTGAGGCCAGAAGAATAGCATAACAAAGCAGCCTTGAGAATCACTCCCTGAATCCTTTAAATTGCGTGCTCCATTATCTCAGGATGCAGGCAACAGTCACAGGAGGCGTTGGGAAGTTTCTCAAAGATACACACATCACTTGCTCCCTCCACTACTTCCAATTACTCACTAGAAGAGGAAATAAACGTCTACTCAAAAGGGGACAGGCTTCTGGACAGCACACCCTCCCTAGAAAAACTGCATCTGAACTTTCACCCCAAGTGCAGGCAGAAACCAAACCCAGCACTGTGGAATCCTAACCTACTTTAGCCCAGTCTAGGGAACCCAGATGTCTCTGGGACCAGCTCCTCATTATGGAAATGTCCGAGCCAGTACCCAAGAGCCACTTGGTGGGCTTCGAGTAGAAGAATGAACTCAAGTCATCCAGTCAACTTAAAAATCTATTTCAACTCTAAAATACTACAATTCTATGAGAACTGAAAAGAAAAATGGCAAATACTCTATTCTTCAATCACAGAGAATAACGAAAATTGAACGGGCAATACTGCTCTTCTCTGCTCAACTGCTAACACACAGAGAAAATCAGTCAGAAGATGGAGAACTGAAGTTTCCACTTCATGAGTGAATATGCAGAAGTGGGTGCCAAGTAGAAAGCAGAAGGTGTCTCATGAGGCAAAGCCTCCATCGGCACACCTGATCAGGTAAGGCTTCTGGTACATTCCTTTTCCAAGAAGAGGGGAGAAGGGTGTTCTACCCAGTGGTTTACAGATATTTCATCATGGACATTTCGAGCAGGGAGTGAAGCATTTCCAGTAATTCTTAATAACAGCAATAAGCTAATCATTTCTTGGAGGGAACTGGGGTTGAGGGTCCTGTTTTAATGCTTACTTAACCATCACAATAGCTCTATTCTCTTTTTTCTCCACTGCTGAGGATTGAGCCCAACCCCTTCACACTAAGCTATATTCTCAGCTCTTTATTTTTATTTTGAGACAGAGTCTTGCTCAGTCTCTACCAGACTCGACTCAAAATTGTAATCCTCTTGCCCAGCCTTCCTGAGTGCTGGAATACAGGCACATGCCACCATGCCTGACTAATGCACTCATTTCAAGGAGCTGAAGCCAAAGCCACCGACAGGATGAGTTACTTACTTTTTCAGGGGTATGGCAGTCCATGGGGTTGAGCCCAGGGCCTTGCTCATGCTAGGCAAGTGCTCTACCACTGAGCTACGCCTCCAGCCCACTGCCATGGACACGGCCAGTTGGACGTGGGGAACCTAACACCAGAGCTGAGCTCTATTTGCTGGATAAAAAGACTCAGTTCTGGGCTTCATTCTTCTGGAGGCAAGTTCGTCAGCAGTCAGGAAAGAAAAGAGTAAAGAATGGAAACAAGGAGCTCTCTGGAGATCCTCTGGGCTCCCCACCATCCCCAGGGCTCCTCGCATCTCTGTCAGGGGCTCTGGGTGGGAGCAGGACTGGGGGAAGCAGCAGGTGCCCTTCACCTTCCCACACGCACTCTGGCTACAGGGGCGCATTACTCTCTGAACTCCAGGCAAGACTGCTTTCAAGAAAGGGCCTTGAGGGCTGTATGCTCAAAATCAAAGCAGTATAAAATGGGTAGGCAGAGCCTGCTTTAAATTCCCCTTCTGCCTGGAAAGGGCTGGGCGGGCTCAGGCGAGCTACTGTACTGAACCACCTTGACACCCCTGACCCTATGCCCTAACTGAGGAAAGCAATCCACCACTCAGACAGCATGGGAGGAACAATCGGCAACCATGGGATGGCCTGGCTGGGACTGGCTTTGCCAGTCTGGGGAGAGCAGCTCCCGCCCATCAGCCCAGGTCTTCTCAGACCTCAATTCATGCACCTGCTGTCTCTCTACCTCTCCATGCTATGATCAGTGCTTTGATTTTTGGGATAAAAAGATACACAAGCTGAATGTGGGGCATACACTTGTAACTGCGAATGCAGAGAGGCTGAGGCACAGAAGTCGAGTCCAGTTTGGACAACTACAGTGACATCCTGTCTCAGATAATAATAAATGATAATAATAGTAATAATAAAGACCAGGGGAGATAGCTCAGCGTGAAGGCCCTGGGCTCAATCTTCAGTACCACATGCACACAAAAGAGCAATGGAGTGTTACGAGTTGGATCTGTAATGTTCTCCAAGAAGTTCATGCATTTGGATATTATGGATTCCATGAGCTGTTAAGAGGTGGGACCCGGTCAACAGGGGCAGAATAGAGGTATGTGGTGGACGACAGGTGTGTTACAGATTAGATGACAAGTATGTGGCCTTGAAGGATATGGACTCCTAAGCCAGCTTTTCCTGAAGACCCTTGATTCTTCTTCCTGTGATGCTGTGAGCAGCTTCCCCATCAAACCACATTTCTGGCCAGTGCCAGTCACCTGTGAATGGACTGACACCTTCTGAAATTGTGAACTAAAATAAACTTTTCCTCCTTTAATTTGTGAATGTTGGGTAATGTGTCCCAGCAACAAATAAGTAACTGAGACAGTGAGTGAGAGAAAGAGAGAAAAGAGCTACTAATACAGATATCAGCTCTAAGAGGAGACAGACCAAACTCAGAAAAGCAATGGTAGGTCTCTGCTTCCCAGGCTGCCCTTATGATAACAACCTAGTAGACCTCACCTCTTTGCTGATGACATAACCACTCTGTGAGGAAGTCCTAGCCAGGAATGTAACAAAGGAAAAGCCTGGATTGCTCTGATTTCATAAATTCCACCCAAGCAGAAAGGAGTGTCACTTAAGTGCAAGGAGGCCTCTGAGATAAGACAAACATGTTACTTCCAGCTGCAAAGTGTGGTACAGGAAGCCCAGGGGTCCTGTGGCTCGGCTTCCACAGGTGGAAAATGGGGACAGTGCCACCTTCCTGGGGGCATTAGGAACACTCAATATACTCTATTTAAGGTGCTTGGAACCATACCTGGTACACTGTAATGCTTTTTAAAAAATGCTGTTTATTTAATAATTTTTTAAAAAGTAATATTCAAAAACCACATTGCTATAGCCTTATTGTTTTTAGCTTGGCCTTGTATATAACCTGATAAATAAAAATCACAGCATGATCCATGCCATCGAAATGACAGTTGCATAACTGAGCAGGATGCAAATGTTAAAAACAAATGCTGTTCTGGTTTAGACTAGAGCTATAATGTGTCCCTCCCCCCAGTCTCAGGTGTTTAGAAGGTGATTGAATCATGTCCCTGTACTCCTCGTTCGTAGCTGAATGTGCTATGAGGAGATGGGGCTTGGTTGAAGGGGAGTCCCTTGGAAGTATGACCTGAAAAAGTGCATTCTCGTCCTGGGCTCCTCCCATCTCTCTGCCTCCTGGACACTACAGCATGAGCAGCTCTCCTCCACAGGCTCTTCCATCATGCTGTTTCTGTCTTTAAGCCAACCAACCATGGACTTAACCCACTGAAACTGTCAGCCAAAATATACTTCTTCCTGTTACAGGTATTACATATTTTGTCTCAGCAACAGAAAAGTGACTAGTCACTTCTATGAGCATCTCAGCATGAAGAGGGAGAAATTCCACCTCAGAACAGCTTCTCATTACAGGCTGGGCACCTCTCCATCCCTTTCCTACCCTTCTCCATCCTCCAGAGCTATTTCAGAAGCACATTCCTTAATGCAGTCCCCCAAGCAGTTAAGGAGTGTGTGTGTGTGTGTGTGTGTGTGTGTGTGTGTGTGTGTGTGTGTGTCTTCACTTATTCATTGGTTACCTCCTCTCTCCAGCCCTAGAATGTCACCTTATGACAGTGAACAGTATCATTCATGGCCACATTCTTTCTATTGAGTACAGTGAGCTTGTAGAGCCTGGCACCTGACAAGCACTTAGTGAATATCTACAGAATAAACAGCCACACCTACTACATGCAGGGCCACAGACAAAGCACCAAGGAACATATGAAGCTAGACAGGTCTAACATGTGAACTCAATACAACGCAATACAATGAGAGAAAGAGAGAATGACATACTATGGTATCTGTGCCACGGAAGACTCAAAGGCAAAGACAGTGAGGATAACTGCAAGACACTGGCCAGATGTGTGACAGGAGACAAGAAGACGAGGTGCAAGATTTCCCAGGAGAGGGGAAGGCTCTGTGGCACCACAGGGTCAGACATCCCAGGGAGGGACAGAAGTCCTGCATGCTCGAGTAGAGGCTGGGGTCAAGGAAGAATAGAAGGCTTGACACCCAATGAGTAGCCGACCTTCAGCCATTAAAAAGAATCACAGGGGTAAATGGCTGAAATTCCAGCTCTGATCACCATTAGTACGTCTGGTCTCTGGGGAAGCTGGTTTGCAATAGGGCGGCTGCAGCTATCCATAGAAATTAGGAGAACTTCAGGCTTGTGCATTGGGAACAAAAGTGGTTTGTTAAGATGTGCCTCTGGGCATCTGGGCTGAGGGCAGACACCATCTACCCACCCACTCCACACACAGCTGACACTGATAGCCAAGCTCTACTGTGTACAAGAGTAGTACCTTGTCCTCTCCCCCATCTTCATTAGTGCCGTTTCTCCCTCCAAAAGTCCCCTGCCCTGGCAAATGGCATGCCACTGCAGGAACCTCCTTAACAACACAGGACCTCTTACATGGGAACATCAACAGTTTTCACCCCAAGCCCCTTTGAGTCTCTCACCTTCTAAGTTCTCAGCTATTCCACCAATTGTGGACTGGAGCTTTTACAGTCCCACCTACATCAAACCTGTGATTCCCAATAGACTCTTTCTCAATGTTTTTTGTTGGTTTTTTTTTTTTTTTTCCTTTATTTGATGATCTGTTCGGTGTCTCAGCTTGACTGGCTACAGTCCCCAGTCACTCAGGTGGTGGCCAGCCCAGGGTGCTATTGGGAGGTGAGGGAAGCTAAGGAGGTGGAGCCTCATGAAAGGAAGCGACCTCATTAGGTGTGTACCCTTGGAGGCTATGCTGGGATCCTGGCCACCTCCTCCCTCCTTGCTTCTGTGAGGCGACCAGCTTTCCACTGTCCTTCTCTCCTCACCATGTCGGCCCAATGGCAACAGGGTCAAGTGACCACGGCTTAAATTTTCTGAAGTACGAGCCAAAATAAAGTTTTCCTCATTATAAGTTGTTTTTCTTGGGTATTTTGTCAATCTGACAGAAAGCTAACGTATGTACTGTGTATTTGTTAAAAATGGGAGAATTTTGTTTCACTATGAAGAAATTGTGAGGAGAAAGATAAGATCACACAATGTATGTATCAAAATATCACACAGCACTCCATAAATATACAAGGGAATGTTTAATTTTTTAAAAAACGTATAGCAAAAGACAGGATGCCAAGAACAATGGGGCCTGTTCAGAGTAAGTGGGAGCATTTTGAGTATTTTGAGGGGGATTAATACTGTATATTTTAAGAAAATTTTAATATAAACATTCACTATATTTTATCATCACAGCAAGTAAGCAATTTTCATCTTTTATATACCAGTTAACAATAATAAATTTAGTTTAACTTTAAAAAAAAACCTTCCTAAGAGTATCCAGTACATTTGGAATTAGCATTCTGCACTTCAAGGTAATGAAGTCCACGGCAAACAGAATTCATGCCATGCTCTCAAAAATGAAGAGCAGAAAAGATGCAGAAGGAACATTTCTGCAGGGAAATGTACTGCTGGCACACTGTGTAGGAGAGAAATGACAAGCAGCCCAGGGAGGCCAGCAAAGCCCGCTGTCATATTTACTCACAGTACCCGCTCCAGACTGTACTAGCCTCTGACATTCATGGGCGTCCCGACGGGAGGCCGTTGTGTTCTTTATAGAACTAGCTCATCACAAGACTCAGCCTGTGAGGACTGCATAATAAGATCCTGCCGAAAAACGTCACTGTTGTAATATTTCATCCCTGTTTTCCTCCGAAATTTGTTTTCCTATGTAAGCCAACTTTCTACTTAGTCGGGCAAAGAGAAGAATTATTGCTTGATCAAAAATTCAAATTATATTCCACTCTCTGCAATTCAGCAAAGACACCAGAAGATTCCAAGAAGAAGGGACACTCATGATCCCAGGAGTCCATGCACTTAGCCGACAGAGCTCCCAGGTCATTCTACTTTGCTAGGTGTCTCCTCCTTTCCCTGTCCCTGTCTATCTGTGTTTCTCTCTCCAGAAGTGAGGAGGCCCTTATACATATACTGCTACAAAACAAAGCTGTTCTTTGGGTCCATTATTTAATCATCAAGAAGGCTGAGTCTGCAAGTAAACCTGATCCCTTTTGTCTGGGACACGTCCATTTGCTTGATCTTCACATCTCTGGGCTAATGAAACTATGGAGGGCAGTATATGATATGCTGGTTGCTAGGTTACACAGCAGTGCCTCCAGACAGAGGACCATGGATCTGACATTTAAGAAGGTGTGTTAAAAATACCCTAGAATAGAATCTAAACCCCCAAAGAATAGAGGGGAACAAGGCAGAGAGGAAGAGGATAAAGAAAAGGTGGCCAACTCTCCTGTAAATAACATGGTGGCCTTAGCTTCCTGGTGGGGATGAGCCCCCTCCCCCTCCTGAGAGCTGCAGCAGCTCATCCACCTTCACTCACTTGGGTTTGACTTCTCTACTCTGTTTTCCATGTTCCTAGCTGATTCCGTTCTCAGAGGCCATTTCTTTGATTGTTTTACTCTGCACAGCATTGGGTATCTGCACCCAATTCTAAAAGCTAAAAAGAAAGGAACAAAAAAAGAAAAAGAAAGGAAGAGGCAGCCATAGATATGGAGTTATCTGCTCACTATTTATTTGTGATCTGTAAACAGACACTGAAACAAGGCTGATTCTCTTTCCATCTGTAATCAGATCTGGGTCGAAAGGAGTGGGCAGCTCCCAGGGCTCTGGAGACTACCAAAACCCGGTAAGTCCACACAGAGGAAGAGAAGGAGCCTGTCTGTCCCTGGCATCCTGATCAAGGACCCACAGAAGACAGAGATAAGGAACAATGTGTTTTTCTGGCTAGGAACAAACTTGCCTTGAATGATCATGTGGTATTCAACATCTTCTGTTGCTCAAAAGCATGGAAGTCGCTTACTTCCTTACTCAATTCACCTGTGTTATTTGTGCCTGGTGCTCGGGGCCCAATCAAAAGGTCAGAGAAGAAATTAATTGATGTTTCTGTCCCCCTGGCACCCCCAATAAATGACTACTGACTGTAATTTATTAAAAAGTGATGGGAAATAATGATTTAGATATGATTCTTGCACTTGGCATGCAAGTAAGCATGGGCAGTCTCCTTGAGCACAGAAGCCACAAGGCACAACGGTAGCATTCTAAGCAGTGGGGCAGCACCAGCAAGGACACACTGTGAGCCACAGGGGGACAAGGACAAGCCTGAACGAGCTCTGTGTCAGGAAAGGTGCTCCACCAGAGAACAATAACAGGCTGAGGATGTAGGGCCAACCCTGATCTGCAAAAAGCTGTACACCAGAAGGAAGGAAACCCCGGCTGGGCCTGAGCCAAGCACCGTCCTGTGTGACCTCGGGCAAGCAGTGTGCTATGGTGTCCTCATCAGCAGAGCAGAAGCAAGAGGCCAGTGCCAAATGTCAGTCTCCACCGTTTTACTTTCAGTACAATAAACAAACAGGAAACATTTAAGGCCCTTAAGTAAGATTGCTGATATGATGAAGGGGTTTAGGGAAATGAATCTGTTGGAGGCAATGAATTAAAGTCAGAGGAGTGATCAGGAGGTGGAGCCAAAGACGAAGACTTCAGCAACATACTGCTGCCTCTCCTATTACAGGGCTTGGCACTTGCCAAGTCGGACTGTGTGGGCTCTGGTATCGGGAGTGCGGCTCTGAGCACCTCCCACCCCACAGCAAACAACTTGAAAGATAAATCAGAAGATTAAAAATCTAATAAGAAGCAAGTTCTATGACAAAGAAGTATGCCTTTCCTCCCACACACAGCACATAATATAGTCAGCTGGGACACATTTTGGTCTTGTATAACAAAGGCCCTAAAAATGTTCAAATTCGAAATCCATTTGAATGTTCATCCTACAGAAACATCAGAGGGCTGACAATGTTTGTATATACGTATATATATTTATATATTTCTTTATAGACAGGGTCTCTCTCTGACTTACTATGTAGTCCAGGCTGGCTTTGAACTCATGACAATCCTCCTGGCTTAGCCACTTGAGTGGTGGGACTACAGGGGTACACCACCATGCCTAAGCAGAAAATGTTTTCCAGAAGATGTCCACTGTTTATATCAGAGATAAAACTAGAAGCCAATGTAAACATTCCAGTTTTACATTTGTGGTCTTTCATTTCAAAAGTCACCCAAGAATCCTCGGTCCTGCCTTGCAACCCTGGGCCAGCCCCTGAAGGCCTTTGCTGGCTGGGTGGATGTGAAGTGTCACTATCTTAGTTACTTATTTCTCGCTGGGACAAAATACCTGACATCCATAACTTAAGTGAGAAAAGTTTCTTTAGCTCCTGGCTTCGGAAGACGTCACACAGTCCATCCATGGGGCAACTGGCAACCTCAAAAGCACAGGGCAGAGGCTGGAGAGCTGCTCACAGCACTGCAGACAGAAACCAAGTGAAGCAGAAGCAAGGCAATGTCAGCAGACTCAGGCAAATTTGGAGCTTTCCCAGAACAAGCTGTAGTAATGTTTCTTCTTCCTTCCTTTAATTATTTTAAGCTGCAAGTGGGGCCTCAGAACAAGTAGGGTGGGTATCCCTCACCCATTTCCTGACCCAAAAAATATTTAAAAATACAAGAAAGCTCTGCCCTGGGCACCCCCAGCCTCAACAAGTTGACACAATCTTTCCTGTTTCACTATATCCTCCTATATACAAACACATGGGGCTTTAGGAGGACATTCCAGATCCAAACCATAGCAGTCACCAACAGAGGGGGGAGTGTAGGGCACAGGAGGCAGGCTCCCCGGTGGACTGGCCACAATTATGACTCAGAATCCCTTAGGCCTCCTGCCTTCTCCAGGTTCTGTTCTTTTTTTAAAAATCAACAAGTTTCTTTCCTCTGATCGGCTTTTGCTCCACCAGCAGATGACAAGATCCCCGTGGTGGCCATGTACCCTTTACAGAGCTTGCCTGGAGAAGCAATGTCTTTTCAGTCTCTTTACTTTATTTGTTGGTGTGCTGATTTTTTCCTTTGTGGTACTGGGGCTTGAACACAGCTTCTCACTGAACTATATCCCCAGCCCTTTTGTCTGGTTTTTTTTTTTCATTTTCTATTTATTTATTTATTTATTTATTTATTTATTTTTAAGGCAAGATCTCACTAGTGGTTTCCTTGCCCAGGCTGGACTTTAACTTGAAGTCCTCTTGTCTCAACCTCCCAAAGTACTAGGATTACAGGTATGCACCGCCAAGCCCAGCTTTCTCATCTTTAGTTCCCCACTCTTTCTCACATTAGATGCCACAGCCTCTTTCCTCCAACTGTTTCACCTAGACCCATCAGAATCATCTCTTCATCCATATACTTCCAGTTAACCAGTGTCTACAAGTTACCAATTCTCTAAATCAAATTTCCTCTGTTCAAATGATGGCATGATTCTGGTACCAACTGGGACCTGACTGATATACCTATGAAGTCTTCCAAATTTTCCCTGACAAGAAGAAAAATCTAAATAACTTAGGTAGGGCAGACCAATAAATACAACATCTCTATTAAAGTACTGCCATGAAAATTAGCAATATGGGAACATGGGTCATTGTACTGTAAAATGACAAGAGCAAGTTTCAAAATCAGATTGATATGTAAGTTTGCTGTAGCTTTAATCTAGAATATTTCCCTAAAGGTCTCATGTATTCAAATGTGGCTTTGGAAGGCTGGCTCATGGGGTCACTGTACACATCAGTGGGCTAATCTATGGAAGAGCTCATTGCTGAACGTGCTGTTATGATGGGGAACTGGGTCAACGGAGGTAGAGATCACTGGGGGGAGACTGGAAGGGTTTATTCTCATCCCCTTCCTCTCTCCTCTTTGCCTGGTGCCACCGGGTGAGCAGCTCTCCTCTCTGCCATGCCTGACCACTATCATGCTTTGTCTGCCTTGGAGCCAACTAACCTTGGACTGATCCTACTGGAAACTACAAGCCAAAATAAAGGTTCCTCTTCTTCACTGAGTTAGAGTTGTTGGGTGTCTTGTCCCAGTGATGAAAAAGCTGACTAATAGAGTGTCCAAATGTACAGAATGTAGGATTCATCCACACACCAGAAAGTACTGGTTCCTGTGCAGACAATCTTAGCAAAATGCTTCATTTGCATATGGAAAAGACTGAAACAGGAAAAACATCTAATCATGTGATATTTGCCTACCCTAACTAATGAAGACTGTCTATGTCCCTGGCTTAAAACAGAGGGACCCACACAAGTGGAGGAACCACATCACACATCCTCATTTGTCCTGTGAGATGGAGAACTGACTACTAGCCCCTCCCACTGCCATCAGCTTTAACCTGCCCCCAACACAGGTGTGAAGATATACAAGAGGCTGGCCCAAGCCTGCAGTCCCAGGCAGTCTCAGAGACCTGGGGACAAGACCTACACTTACAGGAATGAGGATCACGCTTGGGCAAAGCCTTTTTATAAGCGCCATTCAGGCGGATCAGGTAGGAGTGACCAGATGTTAGCAGAGCTGAGAAAATACCCACTCCATAGCCCAGTCTAGGTGACAACAACACAAATAATAGTCTATGTACAGAGGATGGGATATGAACCTGCACCACTGAGAGCTATGAAACAAAGTGGGTGGGTAAAAGTGTGGCCACTCAAGAGGCAGAATTGTGTCACCTGGCATGTGGTGAGCATAAGTGACCTGCTCTGGTGGGAGCCGGGCAAACACTGTGTCAGCAGGCCTGAGTCACACCACGGCTTCACTGCTGACGGCTTCATCACCTGGGCATCTCAGACAATGCCTGGCACACCGCAGCTGCTCAGTAACTGCATGGTAATTCCAAGAGTCCCTCCATATCCAGAGGGGACTGGTTCCAGTCGGCCTTCAGACATCAAAACTCAAGGATGCATAAATCCTTCACACAAAATTAACAGCATCTGAATATAACCTACACAGCCTCTTATACACTTTAGATTAGCCCTAGGTTAATTATGCTACCTAATACAATGTCCATGCTGTAGTAAGGATTGCTTTGCTATATATTTCTTGGGCAACAATGACAAGAAAAATATCTATACTGGTTCAGTACAGACATCTCGGTTTTTTTTTTTTTTTTTCAAATATTTTCCACAGGTGTTGGCAGAATCTGCAGAAGCCACAGGGAACATGCTATCTCTCCCTCTGCCACAGGAGAGTGGCATACCTGCATGTACAGGGTCGCTGTGGAGTTAAAGTAGGCCATGCAAATGTGGTTTCTGCACAACAGACACGCTTAATAAATGTGTGAGACCTCAATTACAATCCATTATGAAAAGGCAGCACTGGTACTGGGCACGGGAAGGAATGGAAAATCTGCCAGAGCAGGAGGATGAGGACAACAAGGACACGCTGCAGCAGAGGCACAGGGCACAGCCTTCTGGGTCTGACTCCATGGGGCAGGAATTCTTTCTCTTTCCTTTGACTGCTCGTGGCCACCTCAGCATCCTGGAAGGTGAAGCCTACAATGTCTACTCTGAATAATGTTTTAAGTGCATGAAATAAAACACACAAGCTTACAAAGAAGCCAGCCACCCAACAATCTTAAATCTCTATTATAGTGACACATATGCTACTACAACAAACAGATGTGAGCAAACTTCTTTTCCTGAAAGTATTTTAACCATCGCAGGCCAGAAGGTTTGCAAGAATGGCCAACGGGAATGATTGTGCTTCAAGAAACTTAATGAGCAAACAGTGGGCTGGAGGAATGGCACAATGGGTAAAGCCCTGAGTGGGAGTCCCCAGAGCCACATAAATCCACGCATGGTGGTGCACTCAGGAGGCCGAGGCAAAGGATTGCTCTGAGTCCAAGCTCAGCCTAGGTTACAGAGTGAGACCCTATCTTAAAAACAAAAAAACTTTATCAGCAAACACAGGTGGTGGTTTGGGTTGGATCCACGGCTGTAGTTACTGGACCCTGCACTGGTGTAGTAAATAACAAGACATGAAGTCTGATAACTACCATAGCTTCTATTTAAGTGTAATTATCATAAATGACATATTTAAGATAACTGTAATAACAGGAGGAAATGGCTCTGGTTTCTACTGGTAACCAAGGCACAGGTACTGTTCCTAACCGTTATTATGTGGCTTACTGCCTGAATTTCTGATTGAAGTCATGCAAAACTGACATGTTCCTGCAGTTGTGACTTTCTTCCTATACACATTTATGAGCAGCAGTTAAAAGAGCTTTTCTTCATAGTTACAAGAAAATTACAGCACTTCAGAAGACCTCACCCAACACAGTCCCAGCCCAACACGCACAATGAGGTCCATGCTGGACCCCACACCCAGCTCACCGTCCCACTCGCTGTCACCTCCTAAGTTCCTTCATGCTTCGGGACTCCTGGACTGGCTGCTCCTTTCCCGCAGTGCCCTGATCAGGTTCCTGTAACCCTCTGGACACATTCAGCACTGGCACTTTACAGTAATCATGCCACTGTGCGTAGCCAGGCCCTTGCAGGGAGATGCACACTGCCCCTGAGCTGGCACAGCCTAAGTGGACCTAAGGCCCAGACCCTGGCCCTGGGGGGTGGTGGTGGGGGCGGGGGGGGGGGGGG